>VYZR01095610.1:130835-141686 GCA_013400675.1 Oxylabes madagascariensis
ACACAGGCAGAGACTTTGGTATAGTATCAGCTGAAGAAAATATCAGTTCTAATACAGATATATCTGCACAAGCTAAACTTGACTCCACATGCTGCCTTACCAGCCACGAAAAGCAAGCCTCCGATTCCACGAATGAAGTTGAACCGAAGGGTGTCAATGGCAAATGCTATGATGGCCAGTGCAAAACAGATAACTAGAAGTAGAAAGCCGACCAGGTATGTGGCAGCAGCAGCTCTTCCCCAGGCTGAAATCAGAAGGAAGATACATTAGAAAGGAACAAAAAACAAAAAACAAAAAACAAAAACAAAACAAAACAAAAACAAAACAAAACAAAACAAAACAAAACAAAAAAAAAAAAGGCTGGTTTTCTCTGGTTAGTAATTAAAGGTTAATTTTAAAACCTGTGAAAAGAGGATCATCTCCCAAGAAAGCAAACATGGGAGCTTTCTCTCCTCTTAAAGGTGAATATTTCAGTTCCACAAGAAATCACACACTAAGTGCAGAATGCATAAAAATTCCAGCTTTGTCTTCTCATGCAGAATGAAATGGGGGCTTGGGTACAAGCTTACTGTTTAGTTTTAACAATTAAGATTTAAGAGAGAAATGGCTTTCAAGATGTAAGACTGGACACTGTCCTTCAATAGCAAATATTACCTCAGCAGATGCCATAAACCCAGCTTCCCTTTGCACAGACGAGGAGAATTAAACTGTCCCTAGAACTAATAAAAATCTTCCTTTGAAACAAAGTGTTTATAAAAGCACTACCGATCTGGCAAACTTAAAGGTATGGAAATAGCCCATAAATGTCAAAATTCAATGATTTCTGTCTTTCAGCCTTAGTTTAGCTCTGTGTCCTAAACAGAGCTAAGGATTTGGAACCTGTTTTGTAGGGAAATTGGATCTCTGATTTTGGTCCAAATTTAGAACCAAATTCAATTCAAAAAGCTTGTTCTGGATATTAATTCTTTCATTTTCAAATTATAAAATTTTATGTTATAACATGTTAAAGCAAAGCATATTGTATTCGCATAACAACTGGAAAAGTAATATTTATTTCATATGTCAAGACTTGAGGAGCAACTACTGCTCAAAGAGATCAAAGTATCTCTTCTTCTGGATGTAAAAAGCCACTTTGACACATTTTAAATAGTGTATTAAATTGAGTAAGCAATTAAAGTCTGCTAAGCATCTACAGAGTTCATCCCCTCATCTAGCCACTATGCCTTTGTCAAGTGTTGGCTTCTAACCAAATATATGAAACAGCAGTGCCAAAATATTATCACTGCCCAAACAACCCTGACAATAATTACAATTCAACTTAAATGCAGTGCATGCTGTTCAGTAAAAGTTCTCTCTGAAATTGAGTAAATAACCTGTCAATTTGTTTGCTTTAAGCATGGAAGTAATAAAATGCAAAGTGTCCTGCCTGTCCCTTGACCAGAGTCAGATAAGCATGAGAGCAACTGTCCTGTCCCCAGTGAGTGACAGCTTGGTGTTTGATCTGTCTTTCCCCAGGGCCCACACTATTAGGCAAGAAAAATGGATCAGGATTTTCCAGCTATCCTTTTCTACCCCCCAGTCCATCAAAACCAATTTCCCTTTTGTTTGCTTTTCAGCATTCTCCCTGCTTTATGATCCCTGCTCCATTCTAGCTCTTGCACTTCAGTTTTATGCCATGCCCATTCTCTTTCTTATTCCACAAAGTTTCTGTCTGCTTATAGGGCTTTTCAATTAGATTGTTCTCCCAGTACACAGGCAGCTGCCTGAGAAGACTGAAAGGGACAGCAAAGGTGTTCCTACATCTCATTTTCTAGCCCAGTGTTTTAGCTCAAACTCTGTTCTCTAGGAGTTTACAGGGAGCTCAGAGGTAGAGTATGCAGTGTGGAGACACAGGAGGGAGGACAGCACCTCAGGCAGAGTATTAGAATAAATAGTAAAGAAGAGGAATTTCTTATACTGCTCAATATACCCCATTGAAGATGTTCCTATTCCCAGTCTCTCTGTTAGCCCTTTAAAACAGCAAAAAAGGGGCACCTGGCCATAAGAGAAGTCTCTCAGCAATGGTGACCTCTTGGATACAAGAATTCTGGATGCTTCTGGCAAAAGGGTGAAATGACAAGAACGCCTGCAGGGGATGGTTTTTCTGAGGTGCACAACTGCTTGTGGTTAAATACAAAACTCGTAGGCAAAGGAGCAGACTCAGAGCACAGCTGCCTGCCCAGCAAGTTCTGAGACACCAGGAGTCCTGGGGGTCCCACCTCCCCCGCTGCCAAAGCTCCGCCGTGCTTCCCACGAGCAGCTGATGGTGGAGCACCAAGCCCTGGGGCGGGAGCAGCGCCTGGGCTGGGGGCTAAGGGAGCTGTGCCTGGTGGCTGCAGACATGTGCGGTGGCACCTTGCCCATGCCAGCACCTCCCTCCTCCGCCAGGCTCACCCAGGTGTTTTTCTTGAAGTAGTGTTCCAAATGCTGTGACTGTGTGGAAGCAGATTGGGTGCACGCCCAGCCCGCTGGGCACTGGCTATGTGGCAAGAAGAGACATGCTTGTTGCAGGATGCTTACACCATTTGGAGGCATTGCTCAATCACCTAACAGCCAGTTTTGTGGCTCTCAGTTCTACAAAAGAGAAAAAAAACCCAAAATGGTTGGAAGAAAAACAATACACAGCTCCAAGGCAGTAGAGCTATATGGAAGAGTGAGTCTCTACAGAGTTTTTTTGAAGAAAAGTATTCTGAGTTCATCTATCCTTTACAAAAAGCAGCAGCTATCAGGAGTGTAAACAGTATGTAAACATCTTACCTTTCTAGAGTAACAAAGGCTTTGTGCAGCAATAATTGCAACTGTTTCTGTATTTGAGATGCTTATTTTATCTTGAGCCAGCCAGGGTACTAGAGTAGCTTAGTTCTTTACGAATTGAACTAAGACTTAAAATTCCTTAAAAATGTCAGAATTAGAAGAATTAAATTGGTCAAAAAACACTGACAAGCAAGTGGCTAATTTGGTCCCAAATATTTTCCTATCTTGCAATGTTGTGGGGGTTTTCGTCTTTAACACTGAGTAAAATTATAAATAAATTGTTTTGGCTGCAAAGCTTTTTCTTAAAAATGTGAACTCCAGGCCAAAGAATCCTCACAGGTACAACACCAATTCAGTGTATTCTTGGCTGTAAAGCAAGGCCAGTTAAAAGCTGAAAGGGCCCAGTCCACCTGTCACCAAATCAAAAATTGAAACGGAGCAGCAGGTTACAGGATATCAAACTGAGTTTGTAAAAATATTCAGCAGTTTTTGAGATCTGTTTTCTCAGCCCCAAAAATGTTGGTGATCTTTTGGCTGTTTAAGAGTTAAAATGTGCTTGTGAGAAAAGAAATGTGTTTATTCAAAGGTGTCCTTGAATATCGGCAGCATCCTGTAATGCTTTAGTGCCAGTCCCATTTCTCCCTCTTTCAGTAACTCCATCAGCTGAAAGAATGCCAGTGAACAATACGAACTATGAAAGGGTTTGTGGGCCAGCCACTCTTCAAAACTCCTTCTAACTGGCAATTTTCTGAGTAATTTGGTTTTAAACGACACATAGCTATCCCAAACAGGCAAGAGGAATCCATGTTTTCACACCGTCTCAAGCAGAGCGAGGACCGTGCTTCTGATAACAGTGTTTTGTATGTCAGTCAGCAATGATTTATGAGAGTCTGGGCTATCCAAAGTGAATACAGTAATATGTGACCACTGGAAAATGCAAATAAGTGCCTGACTTCTATAACTTCCTGTGTGGGAAGACCCCTGAGCTGATTTAGAGACCAGGAAGAGCCCTCCGTGCCAGGATAGAGCTCATGATATCCCATGAGCTACAAAATTAGCTGAGACTGAATTCAATAATAGCACAGATTTATTACTCTGCTATTAAAGCCAACTCAGTTTGGAGGCAGCATGACTACCTCTTGGATTGCACCATATAAACACATTCTGATTATCCTATATCTGGCTGCAGCCATAGGGAAGATGATGGACTTTAATTAGACATCCAGGACTAAGAACATCTCCAGTTTCCTGCCTTCCTGATTTTATTCCCTCACACATTTTATGGTTTATGAAAGTATAAACACTGTCTGTGCTTCACACAAAAAGAAACAAGCCTTCTCTCTCAGCAGTAAGTTGAGCCAAAACTTTGAACGACCAAACCTAGTATTTCCTTAGCCTGCCATCTTTCATGCTCTAAAGGGTGCCTTCAAAAAAAGCTGTTGTGTCTTGAAAACAGCATATGACCTCTACTTCCTCTTCCTCCTACAAGTACAAATGCCCATGTTCCTAGGATATATGTTTCAAAACATGGGAAAACATCCACAATAACATTTTCATGTTTTTCTTGATCTAGTACTCCCACACCACATGAACTGCTGAGTCTCTCCTTGGGTGACATTTTCTGAAAGAAACCCCATAGAGTTCAGAAGTACTGCTCTTTGTACAGTCAATAAGAATATACTTCTCCAAATTTTCCTCTTGGCTTGAAGCTAAATACACAACTAGTATTGGAAAGAAAAACAAATATTTATTGCCAGCTCAAAGACACCAACAATTATTTAGGGGTTCTTGCTGACTGATCACTTTCACACTGCAGTGAATTGTGTAGCAATTTGAGGAAGAGTAGCTTTAATTCACAAGAACCAGGGAGGGGTGAAAGAAAATGTAACAGACTAATATTTTGCTCTGTTATCCTTCATACCACCAAGGGAAAGAAACATAAACCCTGCAGTTCTACCTGCAGTCTTGCAAAGCGATTCATAGGAAAACTAAAATCTGCAGTGGTAGCGATTCATCTCTGTGTTGTACGTCATGAGAATGTTTGTAGGCTGAGTTTGCAGAGCTCAACCTGTTTAACATCTCTCTGATTAAAGGGAAAGAATATTATTTTGGAAACAAAGCTGAACTCACTTGAGTTTCTCAACCTGACGTTCTTTGTCAGGGTGTGGCGAACACTGCAGAGCACATGCTTCACTTTGAAAAGGACTGCTTTGGCCAGGTTTTACCCATTTCCCTTTAGTTTGTTCTCCTCAAGAAAGTTTCCGTGTGGAAGTGCATATGTTTGCAGCAGAACTCGTGTTCCCTTAGCATGACTCTCAAGGTGGTCCATCAAACCCATTAACCCACATCTCTACCAGCCGAAGGGTTACAAGCTGCTGGTGTACAACATCCCACTATCATCAGGACTCTGGATTTCCTGTGTTACCTGTGCAACACTACACAGTGCAAAATCCTGTCTTCTGGAAATACTGACTCTGTAACATGCCAACTACAGGGAATTTCTGTGCTCTTTCTAGAAACAAATGCACACTATAATCTCCACAATTGTTTGCTGATCACGTGAGCTGGCATTGAAATACCGGTGTGCATGTGTTTGTATACAGCCAAGATAAATCAGAAACTATCAAAGCAGCTTCTTATGAATAAACTGCATGTGCAGACTGAAAGCCATTGACTGAAAATGATTTCAAAGGAAGTTTGTACAAATGAGAAAAAATCACATACTAGTCATGGATAATTTATGAACAGAATAAAACAAGGAAAATAATAACAAAGGTATGATTGGATGTGTACTGTTTTCTGAGTTTCTGTCTTCACTACATCTGGATCATTCTTAAAAGTACTTCATTCTCTGTGTATCTTTTGTATGGGTAGTCAATACTGGAGGGTTTTCTTTGGGTTTTTTTGGTCTGAATTTATATCTTTTGCAGTGGAATACAGAATTTTTAGTCTTTCTATATGGTGTCCTCTTTGGCATCTGTTCTTCTGCCCCTAGCATTACTGATTTAGAATTCATTGGTTGTTAATATGGACTTCTCATTTAATAACAGAGTATTATCTTATAATGGTAATTTTTGTGTGAGCCAGAACCAGCTTTTGGCTTGTCACTATTTGAAAGACAACCATGGAAACAGAGAATGACCTATTTAGGTTTACACTAGGATAATGTCATTGCCAAAATTTCTCAATGGTTAGTAACAGGTCCCATAAAAATGGGAAAGGATTAGGACTTTAGGACAATTACCCCATAATAATGATTTTAAATGACAACATTAGGGAAAAAAACCTTTATGAGTAGTTCTTCTATCAATAAAATACAGTCTATACTGGCAGAAGGCAGTGTTTTGTCCATAGCTGCATGCTAAAGTGATAGCTCAGCGTGGCTTGGTGGGCTTTAACTCCTTTGAAGGAAAAATCTATTAATTCCTCACCACTGACTTCACCCACAAATAAACACAGGCAAAACTTTTATGCAATCTGCAACCCTCCTTTCTTACTGAGGTAAGCAATTAAACTTAGAAGCAATTCTGACTTGAATTTGAGGGGAGGAGCAGCTACATCTTGAGGGAGTGGTTCAAATTCATCTCATCATAAGCTCAGGCATGTACAAGCTTGACTTAGAAGCTGGCTTCTGCAAATCTTGTATTAATGAGGGCTGCTCCCTGATGCTTACTTAGTGCTGGGAAGGCAGAAGGGGCAGAAGGTGTAGAGCCATCATCAAAGGGAGCAACAAGGGAGTAAGTTAGCTATTAAATATCATGCACACACAGTGCCTCAAAATTAAAGGTTTGCTCATGAGAGAGTCAGGGAGTACCCCTATCTCACATTATCTTCAGAAGCAGTTGCACACACTGAGAAAAATCTCAGGATTAAAGCTCAGCCTCATACAGTTAAATGCTATACATTTTTTCCTCCTGTTTTTTTTCCTATTTATTTTAAATTAAAGCCGGATTACTTGTACCTGGATGTGTACACGGGGTTTGGGAGGGTCAGGTAAATAAAACAGGTAAGGTATTGATTAATCGATTCATTTACATAAGCTCAGTTAATGAGAATAGCAAGACGCACCCACTCCCTAATTACCCAAGTGGGTTAAAATATTTAATGTGAATTAAACAGCATCGATTTCCATGATAACACAGGCTATGAACTAGGATTTATAATCAAAACAGTGGAGTGGAACCTTTTCAAAAAAAGTTCTTTTTAAGTTTTATATTCCCAGAGTCATTTGGGACTAACGAACACTGAATTTACATCTTATTTCCATGTGCACCAAGAATTGTTGTCACTCTTGATCTGCAGTTTTCATGCTGTGAGCAAACTTTGTTCTGAAACCTTGATGAAAATCACCTTTTGCACTAGGGATTTCCCACTAACAGACAGCAGCTGTGAACCTGGATCTGATTTTCCAGTAGAAACAAAATTTTACTATTTGCAAAATAAAACCCCTAGCATATAAGCAGAAGTCATTGTTTGTGCTCATAAAAATGTATTGAACTTATTTACTCTTCTTGTAAATGAAACAGCTTTTACAATGCATCCTGAAAATCTTTGTCCCTTGCTGCTTACTGCTGATAAAGTTGTTAAATGAACTGCACAGAGAATTCCTATTTTTTTGTGGCCTGATTTGGGCATAGCATGCATATGTCAGCACAGTAGGTGACATTAGATGTATTCAGTTTCAGATTAGTAATTCAGCAATACTGAAGTGAAGTGTTATTTAGTACTAATAGAAGGAAGCCAGATAGCTCTAGAACACAGGCTAGTGTCAGCACTCCACAAGCTACTTTGAGTTCCTGGGAATTTTTGAGCAATGAGTTATCTCATAATGGTACTTGACAAAGAAGAAACACGGCATTACAATGCTCACTGAATCAGTGTGTTTGAGGTGTCTTACAACAGCACAAGCTGCCTGTGAGAAGTGAAACAGAAATGTGAAAAAATGTTCTGAGAGTTTTGTTTCTTTTGCTGCATAACACCTTCCCACTTAAGTAATCTGTGTAAACCTACAGTGGAATTTGAAAAGCATCTTGCAGCCCTTATCACTGTTCAGACTACGCAGATGTTATTATGGCCATGCTGTATCAGATTACCTCAATAAACGAGAGGAACAGATGAGGTGAAGAGGATTGAGTTTGGCCACAAGTTTCCACATGCTGTCAGTAGAGATGCCACCTGTGTAAGTGAATGGAATCCTCTCTCCAGGACTTCAGGGCCTGAAAATGCAAACTGTTGAGGATCTTCTCAAAATCCTCAGCACCAGCAGATGAGAATGTGCAGATGACGGGCAGATGAGAATGTTCCACGTGACTGCTATTTTTCCACTTAATCTAACTGTAATTATTAAGGGAAGGCTGGATAATAAACAGTGGGATTACATGTACAATTGCTCTCTGGAGAGTTAATTGCTCAAGAGCATTACTATTATTTAGAAAAGAATCTGATTAAATGAATCTGCCACTGAAATTATAAAAGTAAAAACTCTAGAACTACAAGGGAAAGAACACTAACAATTGCAAATAAGGAATAAAAATTGCCATGGAAATTAAATGCTCTGGCCTTGATTCCCTTCTCTTATACCTGATTAGAAACAATGGAGTGTCTCCTACAAGCTGGGGGAAACTCAATTTTTTTCTTTCCTTCTTGCATCATTCCTTACAAACGCTGTTGTGATTTTTTCATTAGCAATATGTTGGAGACTGTGTTTTTTCTCATTCTAAGCTTTGAATAATTATTGAGTATTCTATGTTATTCAGTAACTAATCTTGTAATCTCATTTCTCACTGGTTAGTCCCAAGTAACACTACACTTTAAGGAGAATGATATCTTAGGAAATTATATGCTTCTCTACACGCTATCATTAAAACTACAGACAATCACTTTACATAAATATAACCATTTTATGCTGCAATACAGCAGGAACAGCTGCAGCTTTTCACTTTCAGTTCACCCTGTGTCAAAGGAGTCGAGGTTTGGCTTTTAATCCAGGCCATGCACAGAGCAGAGCTGGGCTCCATCCTGGGCTCTCCCACAGGCTCCCTTGAACTGGTCAGAAGCCTCTTTCCCAGCTGCAAAGACACTTTTGCAAATCTACTTGGATTTTACCAAATTCTGAAAGCTGTTAAGTGCAGAACATTGTCTTCACGAAAAATCTGCAATAAAGACCCAGTGACTTGAGCTGGTCCCTACTTCAAAAGCACAGTTACTTGTTTACTTCATTTCTATTTTGATGTACAAGCACCCTCAGATGCCAGAGAGCCACTGGGATATCTTGTTTGTCCTCCATCTGCTGTATCCCATCCTGTACCTCTGAAAATACCCCCATGTTACTCTGCTCAGGGTGCTTGCTTTATCTCGGGACAAGTAAGGGTTTCCCTTCGCTGGGATTAGGTGCTGGCTGTCAAATGTGACAGGAATGTGGGGGAAGGAAAAACAGTTTTACATAGGTAGTGTGACAGTGGCAAAACTTGGTGCCTGGTCTGTCCTGTGCCCTGCGTGTCATAAGTCACTGCTCTGTTGGAGAAGATAATTTTTCAGAGGGAGAGCTGTGTGGCCAGCAGTGCAAGGGCAGTGGGAGGTGTAGTACCAAGAGAGACTTTGGAAACTTATCCCAACCACACCATGTAACCTTGCTGTTGTATATCTACTTGGGGATTTTTAGTAAGTGATTTCCATTTTGTTTTTCCTCCAGCATAATAAATGGTGCTTCACTGTAGCAAAAGATTCTCTGGAAACCAAAGACTGGTACAGGAAAATGGGGGGAAAATATCTACACATCAATGGGAATGCAGAACATTTCTTTTCTCAAAAGGATATTACTTTTGCAACATTTCCTTCTTTCACTTAGCCTGTAGCCATACTTATCTGCTGTCATATTTGAAGTAGTTTTTGTTCATTATAATCATACTACACTAGCCTCTTTATCTTGTAGTATTGCATTCATATTCATAGACCAAAATAAAACTGGATACCTAGAACATAGCTGCCCATTATTTGCCTGGAAGACAAGTTGCACAAAGGTGTCCTTTCCAGATGGCAAAATCATTCATCCCTCCACTGCTCTCCACAGCCACAAACCCCTCCACACATCCCAGGAAAAAGCTATAATACAATATTATGATGTGAAAATAACTGAAGACATGGATTCCACTTGCCATATGGAAATGCCTTTTCCTGATTCTTTTCCCCAAGATCTCTGTTTGTGCTATGCACATAAAATGATCTCTTCAACACACACTTAGAGCTTTAAAATTTCAGTTGTTCTGATGGCAGCATCTGCAAATGGAAGAACTGCAAGGCTGGGTGGAAGATAAGATGGGACAAGTGTAATCACAAGTTTTTCACCCTTTGTGCATCACATTCAGACTAATAAAATCAGTTATTCCCGCCCTCCTCCCATGATTTATGTTTAAATACATGTTTACACATTTAAACATCCTCAAAGCCTTTAGTGGAATAAATTATATACTGAAGAAGTGTCTCAGGTCGTAAGACACACCTCGTTCAAGACAGGTAATATAGCCAAAGAACAAGAAAAACAAATGAGTGCTGTGCCAGCATCATGATGGGGTTTAACCTGTGCATTTTCTTTGTAAGCTCAGCCATGTCCCACAGAGGAACATTCCATATTGCTCATTATCTATCCAAAAAGTCTTAATCTCTCTTTGTATATGTTCAAGCATGTCATAAGATTGAGCCCTTTGTTTTTTCAAGTGCAAGAACAATGAAGAGCAAGAGCAATGAATCTCTCAGTCCCTCATCCTAAATTCTATGCATTTTGAGTAAGTGTCCTAATGCACTGGATATTTTTTCCTAGAAAGTTCTATTTATTTGAACTAAATATGCTTGAAAAGCAACAGTCTAAAGATAAAGTCTACATGACTATCATATGTTTTTAAGCAGATGATCTGAAGTCTTGGAGAAGATAACAGAGTGTATAAACTCTTCATATTCTCACTTTCCACAGAGCTCATAAACTCTGCAAAAGACCATGGGTGAACAGATGCTTTCACAGAAGATAAGTGCACCAGTGGAGTTACTCCACTGCCTTTCCAAAAA
>VYZR01095610.1:153562-169343 GCA_013400675.1 Oxylabes madagascariensis
CAGGGCAGCACACTGTAGGTCAGGACTTGCCTTGTTTTTATGTTCAGTTTCATCTGAGTGCTCACACCAAACCTTTCTGGGGCCTCTCAAACTCAGTCAACACTGATTTCTAATGTATCACCTGGAGTCTTAGCCAACTTTGATGCTTATAAAATACTCTATATTCACAAAGAACTCTGTGAAAAATAGCATGTGTTGTCTCCATTCCCATGAATAAATAAAAAGCAGCAGCCATACCAACTCTTCTCATATAATTCAATCCTGAAAAGATGAACCCATGAGGAATAGAATTAATTTCTATTTATTAATTATATTATATAATGCATAGTTCTTATCACAAAATATTATTTACCTTTTTAATAGCTGTAATATTTATATTATAAAGCTCCAGACATGACTGTATGTGTTCTTCTACAGTCTTTATTATAAATACAGCCTTATTAAATTTATGCATTCAAAAATCCTAATGAAAAAATCCTTTGGACTATTTTAACGATTCTTAAGGAATTTAAATGTAATTTTACATAGGCAAAATTTGAGGGCATTGGATTTTTGCCTGTAATTTCTAGATGTCAAGCTTCATAGCTGGTGCAGCATTGCCCACACCTTAGAACACCAGGAATCCCAGACAAAAGGCTGCTTACTGTACCAGTGCTGACCTGCATCATGGAGTCATTGGAATTACCTCATAAATACACAACACACGTGCAGGAAGTGGGACCCACACATATAAACTGCTGCACCTGTGCAGTAACACTGGCATCTACTAAGGTGCTGTGAACCCACTGCGGATGGATTTTGCTACTCCTGTACTGACCCCCGTAAAAAGATCAAATTTAGAAACTCAGCATCCCTATTTTTGACAACTGCATCCTCCAGATTTGATTAAACTTTATTCTGGTTGTAAATATCATCTCCCAAGCCCATTTAAAAACCTGTGCAACTTCACCTACTGGCACAGATTAACCTGTTTTTTCAGGGTGCTGTTCCATATTGCCAGTAACCCCCACTGCTCTGAGCTGTGGGACCAGTACCTCAGCTCTCAAACGTTGTGCATCTCCTGAAGCATTTTGGTTTCCATAGGTATGTGTGCTTGGTTCACCATTAGTTTGTAAGTGCTCAATGATCTCAGCAACTCTCTTTGTGTGTGTGTGTGTGTGTGCATGCTGCAACATTTTCTCTTAGCACGCAGTTGTTTTTGTTTCTGGAGTGCTTATCACCATAACAATCCTCCCCCCTCCCAAATGATCTGTTACTACACTCCCTTGATTTATGTATGTATTCTGAATCCAAAAGCCCTTGTATGCAGGATGTAAAGGTCAGGTGAATCATCTTTTAGAAGTCTATCTTGTCAAAGAATTGTCTAAAAAATTAGTCACTTGTTACGTCAATTAAAAATACAAAATCCCAGTGGGGTGTGGCAGCTGTTTCCCATATCCATGAGATTTAAGCATTAATCATCCCATTCAGGTCACTTAGTCTTCCCTAGCACTCAGTCATGCACAATTTTGATTGCTCGTAACTCCTGAAACAAGGGCCAAGTGTGCTCAGATTCCCCTGAACTGGTCTCTCTTCTCATGAGCTGGATTAGAAGGAGCAACCCTGCCGCCTGAAGCTCACTGGAGATATTCAGGTGATTTTAGTGAGCACAGATTTAGGATGAAGCTTAATACAGACTGGTAGGTAAAGAGGAGAACAAATTTTCTTCCTGCCAGAAGAAGGGCATTATAGAAACTCTGCAATTATCTTGAGAGCATTTAGGAAAATCTAAAAGGAACCGAAATATTTTTCCTATTTGTTAATTTAAAATTAAAAGCAATTAAAAAGGGGGAGATGTGGAACCAAAACCCAAAAAGAAATGCATGCAAGGCACCAGAATCCAGGATAATAAATGAATTTTAAAATCAAGACATTTAGGGAAGAGGACAGATTTAAAAAAAATGGGCAGGAGAATGATGAACCTGTCTTTCCAGAAATCAGAAGCCACAGGCTGGTGTAAGACAGCAGTGACTGATTTATTCTCTTCAAAAACACCACTAGAACAGGACTGTAATATGGGCCATGCATAAACTAAGGTTAGAAATGGGAAGGTTTCTAATCATGGGAGAAGTGCAGCCTTCCATTGAAAATAGCAGGCGAGTACACCATCTTTTTTTCACTATTTAAATTTCTTGATTGTTGTAGGAAAGGCATTTGGGACAGTTTTGATAAAGAACAGACTTCCCACTCGCAAGACCTCCTGCAGACAGTTGTGTATTTAAAATGTTTAGAGTTCCCCCTTAAACTGTGATGCACTTAAGAGATTTTGGCTTAGGAAAGAACATTCTATGTCTGGCACTTCAATGAAAGTGCACAGACATGTTTTGCAGGGTATACTGAAGCTTATTTGACTGGAAAATGAAGTTGCTGCCTCCTGGACATGAGGTCTTCAATTTTTATTAACCTTACACTTTATGGATACTGACATTCAAGTTAAGAGAAGAAAAGAATGGCTTATTTGTTTGATTTTATGAAATTAATCCACAAACCACAAACACCACCAAGTTTCTACAACCATCAGTTAAAACATTTTTAATTAAGCCACCACATTTGAAACAAGTGTCACATATGTTAATATCATTTGAAAGTAATTAATAACTATTTGCAGTAGCTTTCTCTGGAACATCTTAGTTGTGTAACATGCTGGTTATGCTTCTACCCCTCCCAGTACATTCAGAGCCAAGTTTATTTTACATTAGTGCTCTTTTGACAAATTATGCCAATGCTTATAAAAAAGCATACAAAAGACTTAAATTATGCTAAACCTGATTACCATATTACCATGCCATCCTCCCTGTCATTAAGAAAGGTGTCCATTTTGTTACACTTTTTTCTCCTTTTCAGCTTTAGTTGTGCAAGGATTTTCCTGACTTGAGATTCTCTGCTATGTTTTGAATTCACTAGAAGTAGGTACTATCACTACTTATGATAAAGTAAGTCTACACAGTATTCCCTACCAGCCAGTACTGTACAAAAAAAGGAAAAAAAATTTAAAAGGGCACGTTTGTCACAAAACTCTCTTATTCAGCAAGAATCATAATTACAATTGATTGTATATGCCACAACTGAGCTTGTAACACAATTCTGAAGTCTGCAGACATTTATGCTCTGTAAGTTATAAAATACAGGCCTAGATGGGACCTTCAGTAATCACCTGGCCTCTCTAAAACAGGATCACATGCAATATATAGAATTATCAAATTGAAAAAGGTGTTACAAAATGGAAAGCTATACAACATATAATACAAGAAATACAGGGCATTGCAAAAGATCAGTTGTAAATTACTTTAGCTTTTGAGTCTGTTGGTTAATGCTTTCTAAGTTCTATTTTGTACATGTGCGTGAATACACATACCCATACACTTACCCTCTCCTAAGTATCAGGTTTATGAGAGTAAGAAATAGCACAGAGCAACATGCAGCATTTGTTTTCCCACCTGTATCCTCTTCAGTCTGTCTTTGCTAAAGCTACTTCTCCCATAGCTGGCAGAGGAGTTCAAAAAATGAACTTCTTGCTCAGCTGAACAAAGTCCTGACAAAGATTATAGACCATAATTAAATCTGCTGTAAGATGCTGCAGGTCCATGATCAACACAGACACAGCTATGCCTCACTAGAATACTTATTTGGAATTGCTGGCTGCAGAAACAAACGAGGAGCCAGCCAGATTACTCCAACACAGATGTCTGTATGAAGTTTGCATATGTAAATTGCTCACAGAACTGCCTTTTTACCTGTTACTCCTACTAACTCACAAAGCAGCCCAAGTTTGCTGAACTCTGAGGTACATACAGTGCTAGAAACTTTTGGAGGTTTTTAAACACCTTATGCTAAGATTTCCCTCCAAAACACACTGAAAAAACACTGCAACTTTACAAAGGTATAGAAATAGAATAGTTTATGTTTCTGCTCAAAGATACTTTCTAAATCAGCATCCCTCATATACCATGTAAAAATGTATGTAGTTTAGCATCTGAATCCATGACAACATATATATGTGATTCCATCACAAGTCCTGCTGTGGCCACAAACCCAGCAATGTTACATTAGCCACTGTTATGTTATACACACCAGCTCCATGCTTCAGAAGGGACCTTATCCAACAGCACCAAGTGGTGGAAAATAAATTTTACTTTTATTTTCCCCTTAATTCAAATAGTTAATGGTCAGCAACAGTCCAGTAACAGTAATGGGAAAAGATTTTTAGGCAGCAGGTGACTGGGATAGTATCCTGGAAGTTTCTTCCTTGGGACTGACTTTGACAGAAGAAAAAGGAAGGCTGTGTTTTTTCCTAGCTCCAGTTAAAGCAATTTTGTCAAAGGTGAAAAAAACCAACCTATCTTGCAGGTCATTCTAATGGGTTGTTTAAAATCTATCCTTTTCCTTTCTACACTTAAAACACTATCATCTATATTCATATGAAAATATTTGAATAAAATAAGGATGACTCAATTAATTGGGAGGGGAGGGAGCAAGTAAACCACCCAAACTGAATTGACATGAGAATATGTAAGTAATACTTTGGGTAAAAGCTGTTTGGTTTAAGATGCCAATGTTTTTCCTAATTTATTGCTAGGGACAGTAAGAATACTCTGGCAAAATAAGGTAAGGTTTTTCAGTCTCTTACAATCACATCAAATGTACATCAGAGGTGCTCCTCTGTTTTGACAGTTGACTGTACTTGGACTTAATCTTTCAATTTAAGTATGGTGCTCTCTCTGGGGAGGAGTAGTAATAGGTAGGCTTGATGTTTCCCAGGACTTCATCTTCCCAGTTGGGGAGGCAGCAGAAGAAGAAAGCACAACCTATTACAACAACAGTGCTGGCCCAGCCAAAGCCATATGCCCAGCTGAACATGTTATCTCCTGTCAGTGGAATTTCTTCTGTGAATTTCACTGGGTAAATGACCAAGCCAATGATCTGGAATGCAGCTAGGGAGAGAAAAGAAAGAAAACCAAGAGTAAGTTACAGTGAACATATTATGCTTCCCATTAAGAAAAGGTAGCTGGAGATAAGTGCATACTTGAGATATGTAAGGATTAGCTTTAGACCTGCAATCAAATGGGCATTGTTACAGAGGTACGTGACTTCTGTCCCAGGCACATCTCCACGCCTATGTGGCTGCGGCATCTCAGCTGCCACTGCCAGGTTGCCGAGGCACATACCTGCATGCCATGACCAGCCCTGTCCCACAGCCAGCACTGGGAACCCTGCCGAGCCAGTTACCTCCCAGAGCCCCATTCCTCCTCCTCCCGTCAGACAGGTGGGAAGCACCCAGGGCTCTCACCTCATAAGTCTTAGCATGTGACATGCAGGGTCAAAGGTGTTGGGTGTCCCCCTATAGTGCTTTTGGGAAAGTGAGAACTGACAAAGGCCAGCTTCCCTATCCATTATGCTTTCAGAGCGCAACTCAACCTTCCCTTGTTCCCCATGAAAATGAGTCATAAAGCAGACAAAGACAGCTAATTTCGTAAGGGAGGCTCCATCTAGCATGTTTTTCTGCTGATGCCTGTTTCACGTTTAAAATAACCTTGTCTTTGTGCCCAGCCTTACCAACAACAAAGAGCAGGCCTCCAATTCCTCTCACAAAGTTGAAGCGGAGGATCTCAATCGAGAACGCGATGACTGCAAGGGCGAAACAGATGACCAGGATCACAAAGCCAACAAGGTATGTGGCAGCTGCTGCTCTCCCCCATCCTTGAAGAGAAAACAAGAAAGGTGTTACACACAGCAGTACTCTCCTGTAGGTCATTGCAGCTCTTTGGTTTTCTTTAATCATTTTTTTATTGAAACCCTTTACTGTAAGAAGCATTTCCTTATGTTAAAGCAATACTGAATGCCTGCAAAGCACACAGCTGCAGAGCAGGGGGGCACCATCACTGCCGAAGCAGCACAGGACTCCCTGCCTGCTAACTTGTCTTGCTGAAAAGGGGGATAGAGTGCAGCACAGAATAGAGATGATATCTTCAAACTCCATATCTGTAAGACACCCATAGACACCTGAGCAGATAGGGCACACAACTGCTGACAATGCCCTTTATCATTACAGCTCCTGCTCGATATGCAAGTTTACAGAACCACTTCCATACACAGGGAAGTGTGAAAGCAAACACAAGGGTACCACCACAGGGGATAACTGCTGGGAAATAGCAGTGATGTCTGCATAAAACTTCTATTTGTTTATGACAAGATTGGAGCATGTGGAGCAAAAGAAGCATGACCAAAAAGAAAGAAACCTGCCATAGCTGAAAAGATAACAAAAAGAAAGTTCTTGAAAATAAGTATCTATTCACAGCTAAAATGTAGCAGGTGGAGGAGGAACAACAAAATCCGAGTTAAGAGTTGAGGAGTCCTCTTTGAATCATTACTTTGTCATTTGCTGGAACAGGGTGTATCAAGCTACAACTTCAAGCTACTGCATGCTGGAGAGGCTCAGGCATGAAGCAAGCGGCTGCATTCTGACAGAGCAGCAGCAGCATCCAGAACTCGCTCACCACAGGCCAGGACCAGACCAAGGCAACAATGGCAGGAAAACCTCCTAGAAAAACAGTCAACGATTCTACTTTGGCAGTAACACAGCCTTCACACACCTCATCCTCTTCAGAAACCAAGTAATTTAGGTGAGCCCAGTGCAAACAACTACAAGCAAAGGTGTTCCTGCCCTGGAGGCAGGATACCTGCCCACAAGGGCTAAACCATACTGGCTAGCACTTTGTTTTCCAGTCAGCCGTCATCACAGTTCAATTCCCACATCTACATATTGTGGGTTTCTACTTTCACACACTCAGACAGAGGTAGGGCCAGATCCTGAGCTCCCTCTAATGTAGGAATAAAGAGGCCAGTAAGATCTAGGTCAGAACATTTAAAAAAACTCTCTTTCATCATAGCTGTCCATTCCAACACAGTTGAAGTGACTTTGGAGATATCCTGCTTTCACTGTAGTCTCCATTCTTTCTCTGCAATTTGCTATCAGAAAGCAAAGCACTGTTTTACAGCTACTTTAATTAGATCTGTTTGAACTGGTTTCTTTCTCTTCTAATCCAACAGCAAAAGTAAAATATAGCAGGTATCCATCAGCCAAATCTCTGCCAAAACTCCCAACCACCACCACTGCTACTTGAAGACGATAAAACTGACACAGAAAAGGTAAGGAAAAGTTTTTCTTTCTCCTCTCCTTTCCTGGAGCTACTCAAGACAATAAAAACTTCTCAAATTTCTTCTTCTTCAGCTAGTAGTGCATGTCTCATACCCTTTCCCTGAGGGAATGCTGAGGGGAAGAAGCAGGGAGGAGACTGACAAGTGTCTGGAGATTAGAGCTATGTCAGTGGTTTGATAAAATCTTTTCATACAAAATATTCTCTGTCATACCTAATGCAGGTATTAAATATTGTCTCCACAACAGGATCTCTTTAGTGATAATATAAAGGGATATGTAACCATCAGACAGAGCCAGCCCAGGAAAACCCATTCAGACTAGATGATCTAGGCAAGATTTTTATCAATATTTGCCCTATTGAGAAAAAAAAAAGCATGACAAGAAGGAACACTTAGTTGCCACTGCATATTCCCTTTCAGATGCATTATTTATGCTGACAAGGTGTAGGAAGACAAATCTAGCATCTTTTTGATAAAATTTAGGTTGTAAACTCAAATACATCTGCATGTTAGACACCTTGAGGTTTAGTGCAACACAAACACAACTGGAGGAGTACAAGGCAGAATGCCCACAGTGCTCTCTCTGCCATTTTCATATTATCTGTACTGTCTTTACAAGTCTAATAAGCTTTTGGATACAGGTCAGCCCTGGCTTTGCTCACAGTGATTTATTTTCCTGTCTCTGGCAGTAAGAAAATGACAACACATATAGCTGCAGGAGATATCTTGTCAGGAAGATTAATATCAAGCTCAGCTTTGCTTCAGGTCTTCAGAAACAAGGCAGCAGTAGGCACCATCATTATGAAACTCAGTGAGTTTTGTGCTCATGTGTGACAGAGCTCAGTGCTGGTGACCCAGTACCTTCCTCTTTTTCTCCTGCTGGATTATCTTTTCCAACAGCACTTAGCAGCATGTTGATGCTGGCAAGACCTGACAAGACTGACTCATAGGTGCTGCTCACAGCACTAGATGGGTGTGCTCTGGGCAGGACAAGAGTAGTCAGCCACTGAGCTATCAGCCAGACACTTGATCTCCTGTGGGAATTGCAGGAAAAGCAGCAAAAACCTCTGGACTTAGGGTTAATTTTTGAGATTTCTCTTACATTGTATATATATATGTATAAATCTTTTAATAAGTGACCAGTGGAAGAGACTGGGGTGGGAGGGTGCACCTTTCCCAAGCATTGGGTGCAGCCCTGAGATGTTCCTCATCCACAGGACCTGTTGCCACCCCCACCGACAGGGAGAGTTTACAGCAGTTTTCAGTTTTGCTGCAGGGCTGAAACTGAAATTGTCGTTTGTCCATGAAGGAGATCTCTCATCCCTGCACCTATCAAGCCAGGCTTTCCCAGCTCCTTTTCCTGCTAAAGGCCTCTGAGAGCTGATCGAGTCCGCACAGGCACCCAGCTCTCCTGCCTTTCTGAAAGAACCTCCCCCTACTGCTCCCAGCTGCCAGGAGGGGAGAGGTGCAGGTTTACTATCACTGTTTGCTGCCATAAGAGCTGGAGAGACCTGCTCACAGTCAGAGAATGACAGATTAGCCACAGTTTCTACCTGGTTTATGCCCAAAATACCTTGTAATCATAAGATATTTAGCCAGAATTTAAGCTTTTCCATAAAAATAGAAAATTCACAGACCCATTCATTTGGGAGAGAGAGTATTTCTTGTGCAAAATAAACATAAATATGACGTCTGTTTACAAAATCAACCAAGAACACCACAGTCACTTAGAGCTGCATAAACAGAAAGGCAGAAGAATAGGAGAGCAGAAAAGCAGAGAAATAGTTGGGGGTATTAGTGTTTCCAGGTCAGCTTGGCCTCAAAGAATAGTCAAGTTCTTTGGATATAATCAGCAGAAAAGTATTTATCAATTAGGTGGTGTTGAAAGAACATGAAAAAAAACTGTTCAGAAGCTGAAGGTCTGTAATTATTAGGAAGGATTAAGAGTTTTATTACATAGTGTTACATTACACTAATGATTACTATGGGAAGGAGCTAAGCTGCAAATGTTATCATGCAAATAACTAGGAGGGGTCACGATTACTAAATGTTAATGATGAGCACCAGTAATATGATGAAATTAAAAGAAAGCAAGCAACAGTGCCTTAGCATTTCCTGATTTCATTTGGTCATGCCTCAGCCTCACCAGAGAGGAGGTGGAATCTCTATAGTTTAAGATATTTAAATCTAGTTTTCCCTTTAGAAATCAATAAAAGAGCTGTGAAAATAGTCTAGCAGGAAGATGAACTGCTACAGGATTTGAAGTAACAAGACTTTCATCTTTGTTCATTCCCTTCCAGAACCAAAGCCAGTTTGTTAGCTCATGAATAAATGGAAGTTTTTATCATGACCTGGAGAGATGGGCACATTTTTGCAATGTAGCTGTAATATTCTTGTGTATATAAATGGCAGTAGCAATCCTTGTTTGGCCTCAAGAGCCCATTACACAGAATGTCCAAAAATACCTCCTTTTTTTGATGTAATAAAGGAGTAGTGGCCTGCAAGCACAAGAGCAGTGTCAGCACTACTTTCTTGCTCAGATAATGTGCAAACATCCATGGTAGCATGACTGAGGAGAGGAAGCTATGTGCATACCCACCGTGAGCATAGAGGAGCTCAGAATCGAATGTTTGCTGGGAGGGCAGGTTGGAAATTAATACTGGGAATCACAATCTGTTTTGGCTTCAGGAGTGCAGGAAAAGCAATTGCTAAACTACTAAAATATTAAATACAAGCCTTCTAGTACAAACTTGGCTTCAGTTGAGAGCTGAGGAGAGGCACAATCCTACGCACTTCCAACTTTTAGTCTCTGGATTGTTAGCAGCGGAAGTGTGCCTGCTCGGGAGCCAGCAAAGTGCACTGGCAGAGACACCAGCCTCACACTTCACTGGGATCTTTCACCAGGAAGTTGCAGTAAGTGTTTTCTGGGTGCAGGCAGGGACACCAACTGCTACACCTTTTCCATTAGCATTTCCCAAGTGCCTGCACTTGCCTGACACTATAAACAATGTTAGTTTGTCTTTAATGCATCCCGGCATTTGTAAATCAGACAAAAGCGTGCCTGAAAAGAGGTGTATTGAAAAGGTAAGTATGCACCTAGCGTTCCTCCTTTATTTACCTGGCCCTTCAGTGAAGTCTCCACATGCACTCAGTTTCACCAATAATCTGTGGTATCAAAGTCCATGCTTCTAGGGACATAGGTACAGTGGCACAGCTGCAGTGAAACATGATTCACAAAGGTTGGGCTCCTACTTCTAGGTTCCACCTTTTTTGATTCCTTTCCTGTTTTTCTTTGCTTTTGCCTTTTGTTGTATGTGGGTTTGCTTTTTTGTTTTGTGTTTGTTTGTTTGTTTGTTTTGGCACATACTAAGGATCCAGAAGAATACTTCCCTTTTTCTTTGTTGGCTGGTATATACTTAATGAATACCAACTGGCTGTAAGGAATATAAGAAAGAGTTAACCTAATGGGGTTACCTTTACTGCACATGTACACGCCCATCTTTTACAGTGTTAATTCAA
This sequence comes from Oxylabes madagascariensis, assembly GCA_013400675.1. Classification (NCBI taxonomy): domain Eukaryota; kingdom Metazoa; phylum Chordata; class Aves; order Passeriformes; family Timaliidae; genus Oxylabes; species Oxylabes madagascariensis. Next base: position 164,276 of record VYZR01095610.1, read on the forward strand.
AGCAAAGTCACTGGGACCAGTCATTCAGAACCAGGAGGGCACAGCCACTCACAAATATTGCTCCTAAACTTACAAGCTCATCACTATAAAGACAATCATCCTCTCCAAGTTACACAGTATAAATAGTCTTTGTCATAGCTGATGGCTTGCTGATATGTTTTAAACACACAGGCAACAGTTAAATCCTGCAATGATCTAGACTAAGTCATCTTGAGTCATATTCTAGTGCACTACAGCACTTCTGCATTGCAACATTTTGGTAATACACAGATGCTGCCAGCCAGGGCACTTCCCAGACACAAACCAGTACAGAAGTCTAAACAAAATCCCTTCCCTGACTCCCTACCACATGACATCCTATTCTTCTTTTTCCCTTTCACTTCTTCCCTCTCATGTGGTACTTGCAAATGTGCATTAAGGAGCTATGTAGTTTAGAAGACACTCCTATTTGCAAATCTTTCTTTGTCTTTTCCTGCCCCTTTCCCCTCATTTAAAATAAGTGACTCGCCTGCTTTTTTTCTTCCTCGTACACATGCCACAGCTCAATTAAGAATTTGTCTAATGGAACATTCTGTTAATGGAGATCCACTCTGAAGTCTTCATTTCATCAGGAGAGGTGCAGGATGGTTAGTGCACAGCAATTATTGTATGCAAAACACAAGTTACGCATCTCAATTAGCTAACTTTTATTTTCCTGCAGCAGAGCTATAAATGCCTGCTAGGCATTTTTTCCTTTGTAAATGCTCTCACCTATTTTGACAGTAATTGTATTAGCATAGAAGAAAAGAAAACAAAACAAATCAAACCTGAACTCATGTGTTACATCCTAGATGTAAATATTATTTGAGTAGACAGTGTCATTGAAATATCATTGATGTTATGAAAATTTGAGGACAGGGAAATTCATATAAATAGGCCAAGGATTTAAATAAGTTTTAGTTTAAATAAGCCAAGGCTTAAACAAGTGAAGTCAAGGATACTGTTCCTGTGTGTCAGCCTGTTAACTAGGAAAAAAAAAAGCAGAAAATTACTTTCGTCCCACAATGCTGAGGGCTGACGCAAAGCACACACCCTTCAGTACTCAGGGGCGTGTGAAGCAGTGTCACTACAGGAGAAAACAAATTCCAGCAGCTCTACTGTATTAGCACTTTTTCCCTGTGCAATGCAAATTTCAGCAACTCTGCACTAGCTTTTCTTCTCTGTCTAATGGGGGAGATGGATACTTTCATCTCACTAGCCAGATTTCTTCCACCTGCAGTAAAAGCCCAAAGTCATCACCCGGCTGAGAAACGAAGCCACTTCTCTTACAGTGTATTCAGGATTCAGCTTGTGCATGAGTGTTGCAATGAAAAGCTTCTGAAATTGAGTCTGCCGTGCTCAGGCAGCAATGGATCTGCACAGGGAAACAGTCCCAGCTCTCCCAGCTGAAACACACCCTTCCAGCCCCCTAGTCCCTAAAGAATCCTCATCCAGGATCTTAAGGCGGGTCTGCTTATTTGTCCAGAAATATTTTGTTTGAGGAGAAAGCAGATGTAATCAGACCCACGTGTTCTAGCAATAAAACAAAAAGTCCCCCAAAAGACCTAGAAACTGAGAGTGTGCAGTAAGAATGTTACAGTGGCGATGCCAGATACAGAAGCAGCTAAGCAAGTTGAAACAGAGGCACGTTTATCCCTGATTTAGGCCCCAGTGCAACAGAGAGGTACAAAGGAAAGAGGTTTTTTTGGTTTTTTTTTTTCTGCCTGCAAACCCTCATCAGACCATTTTAAGCTGCAGATCAGGAGGCATTTTAAAAGCTGCACTCCCTTGGCCAGGAGGGTTACATCAAAGTGCTCTCTTCCCCCGAAGGGTTGGGAAACCCCATTTTACTACTGTCCAGGTGTGCTTCTGCATAGGACACCCTGCATGGAGGTTTCCATGCTCGCCATCCGACCAGAGGAGCCAGCAGCACAGGGAGGGAGCTGCCTGGTGCCAGGTAAGGCTGTGGCACTGCAGACCGATGAGAGCTCGGGGAGAGCAGACAGACTTGGAGCCAGTTGCTATCTTACTTTGGCTGTAAAATAACTTCAAAAAAGCCCAAAATATCAACACCCCGGATTCTCAGGGTTATACTGATAAAAAAAGATCGCTCTGGAGCAGTTTGGTCCTGTGTTTCGGTGCTGGTTTAAGCCCCGAANGCCCAGCCCCGCTCGGCTCGGCCTCGGCCCCGCCGGCCCCGGCCCCGGCCCCTCGCTCGGCCCGCCCGAGCTCACCCTCGCACCTCTCCTCTCGCTGTCCGCCAGCCGCCCGCACCCGCTGCCGCTCCGCCGTCGTGGCCCAGGCGCCGCAAAAACGCAACCACGGCGAAAACACTTGGGGTTCTCGGGGTTCCACGAGCCCTGGCTTCCTCATGGGAGCTGGAGATCATCATCCTCCTCTCTGATCACTGGACAGACCGACCAGCATTGCCCAACACCGATAATACTGATGGTGTTAGCCACATCAGGTACCAAAAGCTCTCAAAAAGTTGCTTTTGCAGTTGGGAGAAAAAGAGACACCTTAAAGAAAGGTGTCTTGTGAGGATGGGAATATGACATTATTAACAAGGAAACCTCATTTGTTTCACGTCATGCTCAGCATTAAACAGATGCATGTTTCCTAATGGCCATCTAATGAGTGTTTCATTGCTGTTGTGCCCCAGCTTCCAAGCAGGCTGTTCTGGGCACTGGACAAAGCCCTGCAGTGGTACTCAGGACCCATCCGCCTCGATCCTTTCCCATTCCATGTCTGGAAATGCACCCCAAGACACCAGATGACCAAAATGATTGCTTCCCCATCATATGACATTAATGGACACCCAAAATTTTGGTCATGGGAGAAGCATTTCTCCACAATAAGGTCTCTACATACCCCATCGTGTTACCCCATTGCCCAGTGCCAAAGCAAACTCGTTGTCTGAGCAGACACGTGCCCATGACAGGACTAGAGGAGCCTGTGTTTTGGGCACGCAACTCACACACGTTTGATTGAGTCTTGGAGCATCTTCTAGGCTTCACCAAAGAGGACATTAGGAAGACAATTTTCTGAGATCTGAAGGACTGAAAATAATATTAGGGGGTTAGGATGATTACATGTGCTTCATGGAGAATGGGAGCATAGGAGTTCTTACTGGACTGCATCAAGTGGGATTTTGTCACAGCCATGTCACATAAAATCAAACCGTGCCCGATGCCAGTTCCTCCAAAGATATTCATGGGAGGTGTCCTGTGAGGAGGGATGGTCAACCTCATCTGAGGTTTGATTGCTGGCAAATATTGGGGAATAGATTGTGATGCTAAAATCAGAACAATAAGATGATATCACTATAGGCAAGTTGCAAAAATCTCAGGCAAGGTACCTCAAATCAGGTAGAGTTTCACCAGTTCTCTCAAAGTCCTTTTGATGTTCATTCCCACTATTCAGATTTCATTCCAAATTCATAATAAAGGAGAGCTGTAAATAAAATTTGCCAGAACTACTTGCAAGCCTATGTTATCAGCACACGGGTTTTGCATAGCAGAGAAGTAATGGCAGAACTGGGCACTATGATCCTCTCTTTCTGTCACTATGACAGAACTTAATTTGTGCAGTGCCAAGCAGTGATTTTCCAGCAGTCTCAAAATCAGCACTCTAGTAACCTCAGAAGGAGATGCAGAAAGTATTTTCTTCAGCACAGAAATTGAGAGCTATTGGAAGAGAAATGAGAGTAAATTTCATCAATTTTTCAAGAAAAAGAGTAGAAATGCACCACTCAGGATAAGTGCTGTCTTCATTATAAGGTCAAAAGTAAGAGAGCTCCCCCAGTTCAGGCAGGAGTATAGAGCTGGCTCTGATTTTTAGTAATTGCATTCCTTGGTTTCCCAAGGCTGTCCTACACATGGAGTGCCTCAGTGCCCAGATGCTGCAGTGGTGTGATGAGAAGCTCTGAGGGCAGCCTCCAAGCTCACCTCTGGCATCAGTGGCTTGTGTTGCCTATGGCCTATCCTCCTACTCCCAGTGACACTGTGAAGAAAGAAGGAAATGCCATCTTTTCTTTTTAAATACTTGGCTTTTTAACAACTAGGAAGTCCAGCTGAAGTTAAAAGACAATACACCAAAGATTCCATTCTGTATGAGTCAGGACCTATAACACAGTCAATGAATTTGTCTGCCTTCAGTCCCAATGATACTTGGATTTATTAGCAGAGAGATCTAGCGAACTAATAAACCAGTCCCTCCTGCAGCAAAAGAGGCAGATCCAGCAACATATGCAGCTTTTCTCACCTCTGGGCTATATAACACACATCTTCCAGAGACCAGATGGTAGGAGTCAGCTCTGTGGGGCTACAGTGATACATACATGAAAAAAAAGTAGTGCTTTGATTATGAGGAAAAGATGCCCTAATACATAACAAAACAAACAGGTGGTTTGCTTTCCTAAACACCAAACCCACCTGAATGTAGCTGGGCATTCTGGATCAAGCTGCACTGCCAAACATACATTATCTTCAGGTGTGAACACAGCTACGTGTTCTGTAGGTGTGAAAATAAGAATATTTTCTCCAGTTTTATCTTTAGCCATGTTAAAAAGAATTATAAGCTTCTTTCACCATCACTACCCTTACCTTTATTTATTATGCAAATAATAATTTCATAATCTTTGTGGCTCTATAGAAATATATTTTCTCTGCAGTGTAACAAGGGATATGCCTCTCTAGCAGGCGGTGCTTTACATGGAGTAAATCATTTACTGGTGCTGGCAATCATTCACCCAGCTATCAGAGAAAACCAAGTAGCACTGAGAGAAGGTCAGGGATCAGCTCCAGCCCAGACAGATATGGCTGGGCTCTCACAGGCTTTGAAATATGCCAGCGGGAATCTGCAGGCTGGTTGCCAAGAGTGCATTTGGGGTGAGGGGAGGGGAGTGGGACACATAGTGGGTAGCACAGTGCCAAGGGCAGCCCTCTGCCCTGTGGGGTCCCCTCAGGGATCGGGTACTTTTCCTTTATCCATTTTACCTGGCTGGTTTTTTTTCTAGCCTGTTTAACTCTCAGATTAAAAAAAAAAAAAA
>VYZR01095610.1:171086-196510 GCA_013400675.1 Oxylabes madagascariensis
GACACCTGGGGAAAGCTGTGATAGGGAATGGGGTCCTGGGGCACAGACACCTGAGGAAAGCCGGGACAGGGAATGGGGGAATGGGGCATGGACACCTGGGGAAAGCTGTGATAGGGAATGGGGTCCTGGGGCACAGACACCTGAGGAAAGCCGGGACAGGGAATGGGGGAATGGGGCACAGACACCTGGGGAAAGCTGTGATAGGGAATGGGGTCCTGGGGCACAGACACCTGAGGAAAGCCGGGACAGGGAATGGGGGAATGGGGCATGGACACCTGGGGAAAGCTGTGATAGGGAATGGGGTCCTGGGGCACAGACACCTGAGGAAAGCCGGGACAGGGAATGGGGGAATGGGGCACAGACACCTGGGGAAAGCTGTGATAGGGAATGGGGTCCTGGGGCACAGACACCTGAGGAAAGCCGGGACAGGGAATGGGGGAATGGGGCATGGACACCTGGGGAAAGCTGTGATAGGGAATGGGGTCCTGGGGCACAGACACCTGAGGAAAGCCGGGACAGGGAATGGGGGAATGGGGCACAGACACCTGGGGAAAGCTGTGATAGGGAATGGGGTCCTGGGGCACAGACACCAGGGGAAAGCCGGGATAGGGAATGGGGTCCTGGGGCAGAGACACCTGGGGAAAGCTGCAATAGGGGATGTGATCCAGGGGACAGGGCAGCCTCCCGCCAAAATCCCCTGCCCGCAGAGAGGCTTCTCTGTGTCCTGGGACCTGCCACCCTGCACCCTGGAGCAGCTTGGCCACACTCAGTGGGGCCCTTTCAGCCATCCCTATTTCTGCTCCTCTGGCAACAAGACAGGTAGGCAAGAAGGCCAATGGCATCCTGGTCTGCATCAGGAATAATGTGGCCAGTAGGACTAGGGCAGGGATTGTCTCCTTGTACTCGGCACTGGTGAGACCATGCTTCAAATCCTGTGTCGCGTTCTGGGCCTTTCATTACAAGAAGGATGCCGAGGTGCTGGAGTGAGTCCAGAAAAGGGCAGTGAAACTGGTGAAGGGTCTGGAGCACAAGTCCTATGAGGAGCAGCCGGGGAAGCTGGGATTGTTTAGCCTGGAGAAAAGGAGGGTCACGGGTTACCTTATTGCTCTTTAGAAATCTCTGAAAGGAGTGTAGCCAGGTGGGGGTTGGCCCCTTCTCCCAGGTATCAAGTGACAGGACAAAAGGAAAAGCCCTCAAGTTGCATCAGGGGAGGTTTAGGTTGGATATTAGGAAAACATTTTTCATGGAAAGGGTTGTCAATCATTAGAACACGATGCCCAGGAAAGTGGTTGAGTCACCAACACAGGAGGTATTTAAAAGATATGTAGATATGTCACTTTTGGAAATGGTTTATTGGTGGTCTTGGCAGTGCTGGGTTAATGGCTGGACTTAAAGTTCATACATGTCTTTTCCAACCTAAATGATTCTGTGACTCTCTGGCATTTAGGTGCTTATCTCCCCTGAAACTGCAGGCCAAGGACCTAAAGTGGAGTTCCTCTCACTCAGATGTTTTAGACTGAGGCTGAAGTGAAGTGTCTGATTGTCTCACCACTGATGATGGAGGGTCACCCAGGGCAGCTCCCACCCAGACACCTGCACCACAGGTGTGTGCAAGGCAGAGCCTAGCACCTTTATGCCTTCCAGTGGGAATGTGCACTGCCTTCCATCCCATGGATTTGAGTTCATTTAGGGAGATGGAAGCCTCTGTACTGCTGTCCATTCAGCACTGAGATTTTACATATATATGTGTGTGTGTGAGTTTTTCATTCCAAAATCTCATGGAAAAACTGGTGTGATAGATACACAGTTTTTTTTTCCACCAACATTCGCATTTGCTTGCATCAATCTGTATTTCTTGTCTCCATTCCTCCTCCTTCTCTGTAAAAGCCACATGCATCTCAGAGCTGCCACACAGCATTGTAGAATCACCATTTTTGTTCTTTCTAGTCTCAGCACAGTTAGCTCCTGTGAAACAGCATCTTGGTTCCCAGGAGCAACATCAGGAGCTTTTGGGATAAACTTAATCACCACCTGCACATCCAGAAGAAGACAGAGTACGTTTGATTGCACAGCTCCGCATTAAAGTCTCCTTTTAGCTTTTATAAATGACTCATCCAGTAGCTCAGTTCACTGAGGCCTTATTTCTGAGAGACTGTCTGGTCTTTAAGCACATACTCTAATGAGGGATCACAACTCTAATTTAGCAGCACATGCAGATATGACGCTGGATTAACACAGCATGCATGAACGTCAATACTTTGAGTCATTATTTTCAGGCCCAACTCAGGGGTGCTGCTTCTGACGCAATTTCTCCCAAGCCTGGTTCCACCATGAGCTGCTTCTGTGTTTCTCCCTGGCAATGACCCACTTTGTTCTATTATTAAGAAAAGCAATAGTTGAAATAGTTATAATTCTGAGTTTTCTCTCCCATTGTGCTGGACAGAGTAGAAATTTCCATCTCTTTGTCCTGCTGCAGAGAACTCATCTTCTTCACATCAGTTTGATCACACTTGTGGGGTTTAGCTTCCCCTTGCAGAAACCATGCTGTACCTCTAATTTTAAAAGCATGTCTTTCTTAAGCTCCTTACTGTAACAGACAGAGTTGAGTGCAGGAAGATGAAACAGGATTGTGCAGAACATGGTGTTGTAAATGCCTAAAAATATGGGAGAAGAAGTAATTTTAAAACTACACACAGAGTTAACACATACATGACCAAGAGTAAGTATTGAGAGTAAGAAAGGGCTGGGAGATAGGAGAGAACAGGGAAATACTGCTTGGATAGAGAAGTTTCTATTTTGAGGAGGGTTGCAGGGAAGCGTTTTAGATCATGAAGCGTGACAGTATCTACCTGTTTCCCTCAAGTCTTGGTGAGCTTATTTTGTATATACTTTTGTGCTTTGTAGTAGCAGACACTGAGGTACAAGCATTGGACCCATGTACAGAAGAGTGGAGATGAGGGATTTAGTTTAAATGCTGCCATTGATAAAAAGTAAGCACTAAAGATATGTGCTTACACAGAAAGAGAGGAATGGTAGGCAGGGGAAAAATACCCTCATCTTTTTGCTCCTCTCTCTCTCTCGTTTACACATCATACAGTAGATGGCAATTACATTGAAATATAGTCTGTGGTATAGTGTGATCAGTTGGAAAAGTGAGGCCACAAGAGACTTTAATTGATCACTCAATAACAGATGGGATAATAAAACCTGGGACAATAAGGAATATTTGCGGAACAAATGAAAGATCAATTCCCCTTCTGTTGTAGAAGCAAGAAAACGGGCAAGTGTTAAAGAACAATCTAAAAGGCAAAATGATGACGAGAAGAACATATGGCAAAGATGGAAACTGCTAAATACACACAGAGGAAAATGTATGTTTTTAAACTCTCATTACAGCATGTTTGTTTCTAGTCTTTGCATGCTTTTTTGCTACTGTTTTGAAGAAATAATTCTTTGGATCTCAGTAGTACAAAGCATGAAGAAACTAGGTAAAAAATGTAGATTCAGTAAAAGTTTAAGGTGCGATAGGCAGAGGAAAAAGAAAATGAGTCTATATCACAGGTGGTCTGAACAAAAATGCTAAGATTTTTTTTCCCACACATATTAATGTAAAGGAGATTATTCCATGTCTAGAGAGTGAATGCAATTAGAAATGGGACAGGAATCAGCACTGTGTAGCCACAGACGCTGCACTTTTTAGTGCAGTATCTACACAGCAACACCCAGTGTATCCTGTACTCCATTCTCCTGGGAATAGAAGCACATTAAACATGGGAAGCACTGATAAACTACTCAAATACTGGAATCTCTTTCAACTACCCAGAATCTGTTTGTACAGTCTGATGAAGGCCAGGAGGAGGCCAGTGTGTGAAATGAAGGACCAGTGCAGAAATTCAGCCTAAGAGGGCAGCTCCAAGGACAGCCAGAGCTTGCTTGCTCTCTGTGGGACTTGCAGGGCCACACAGGGTTGGCATTTCGGCAGCCCCAAATGATCTTCAGCTTCTGGGTGAGACAGATATGAGGAGGAGTGTGTGGCAGATCAGTGCTTGCTGCCATCCCCAGCTTGGCACACTCAGGGTATCCTGGATGTGTGCAGTCGTCCACATCCAGCAGCGACCACTCCAGGGACCCTCTGTGAGAAGTTCATTCCAAACTCAGCACTGAGCAGCCCAACTCCCACTGTGAGCAGCAAGGCTGCCTTTAAACATGTGCTGGAACTGCAGATTTCAGGGATAACACTACGCCTGCTTGTTCCCTCATTCTGTGCCCAGCTCTTTGCTAGGGCGGTCCCACAGAGCTCACCAAGACTGTCCTCTATTTAAAAGAAAGATATGCCAGCTAGCTGCCAGTTGCAGGGATGAGGCTCATATATGTGCACTGCCCACTCATGCAGTACGATATGCAGCAGAGATGTGTATATCCTTTCTGGGCCCATAGCTGGATCTAGCCTTGTGCAATTCTTTGCATGATCAAAAGTACAACTGAACAGAAGTGAGGTCAAAATCCTGGATTTAGAAGTAACAGCTTTTATTTTTATGTTTGTTCTAAACAAGTATTTATTTTTCTTTATGCTGCATTTCCTTTTTCTCACGTTAGTATGGAAAAGAAGAAAATGAGATGGAGACATCCCTAACTATCTCTTCCTACAGTTCCATTTGAATACAGCACAGTGAATATTAGACTACATCACAGTGAATATTGTCATTCATGGTAATATGAGACCGACAACATGGAGAGAACAGCAACACTGATGTTTATCACCGGGGTTACACTGCAGAAGAGTGTGAGCTGTATCCTCAGCAGAGCTTTTTCTGGGTTATGACTCATGCAGGGCCCTGTTTTTCCCTGCTGCTCTCCCACCTACTGAGACAAACAAGAGAACTACAGTAAATAAATAAATAACCAGCTATTATTACCAACCAAAATTCAATAAAGAAATGTCATATACTGGTGCACATCCTGCATGTAGGCACACCAGGATCCTGAATCCAGCATCACACTTGTGCAATGACCTGTGCCTTTCCCCATCCCACTCTGAAGCTTCAGTTGAAGCTCTCTTATTTCAAGCCTTCTTCTCATTTGCAGTTATTTACCTCCAAGAGTAGGCCAGCAAAGAAGAGAGGTTTTTGAGGACTCTACAGCCAAGGAAGAGTAGGTGGAGAGGTTGGAAGGAAGAGATGAAAAAGCCAGAGGAGGTAAGCAGTAGGGTAATGCAGAAGCAAGTCTGGGCAGTTCGTGAGAGCTTGCTGACAGCGGCTTTGTCACCCTGTTAAAGACCTTTCCAATGATGTAGGTAGGGCTTGTGATTGTAAGGGCTTCAGTTTTCCCTTTTTTAAGGATGGGTATGTTCATGTGCCAGATGGAAGTTACGAGAGTGAACCAGCATTTATCCAAGTTTGGTGGAGAGCCCTCTTCTTGATACCCACCATAGCAAAGCCGAGCCTGAGATATTTCAGAAGCTGAACTTGGGCTACCAGCAATCTTTTACCAACCAGTGACCTTTAACAAAGTGAACTAATGTAGGAGGCATCAACATATCTGGATGGGAGAGGATATGTGCTCTATGTGTCTGCTTTGTCTACGCTGCATTTCATCTTTTTGCTGGCTTAATGAAGGCACAAAATCTTGACATAATTGTAAACTCTTGACTACCTGGAAGTAGGGACTGTCTTTATAAGGTTCACCAAAATAAAGGACATCAGCATCTCTTTCAGATAGCTGTGCACAACCAGACTTGAAACAGTAAAAATAATACAAGTACTCAACTGCTTAAGTATGACACATTAGGATAAAATCAGGATGCAGAGCCAAGTAAGTGACTTAATCTTCTATGAAGCTGCTTTTATTTGGAACCCTTTAAAAAGCTGCAATAAATTCATTATTTTGGCTGAACTGGCATAAGCACCTTAAAACATGGTAACAGCTTTCCAGTTTCTTGAGCGTTAAGCTTTGAGGCTCATCTTTTGAAATACTTAGCAGTTTCCTCCCATCCAGTCATTTTGCGTTATTTTCTCTTTTTTTGCGGGGGAGGAAGATTTTTTTAGTGTGCTAATACTGTAACAGTGAAGTTCTTCCCTCAGGCTGGTTTTGTTTTGTGGACATCTGAAACATTTGGGATCAGATTACATACTGGCAAGTAGGACAATGGCATTGCTGTAATGAGCTGGAGGCTAATTTATAGGCTTTGCAGATGTGAATGCATTACCATGCAAATCATGAGCAGCTCCTGCCTATAAATAAAATAACTTACCTTGCCAAGGATGGCTGTCCCAAAAATATAATGAGTATTATAAATTATAAGCAGGTGTCAGATTCCCATTTCCTTTGTATTCTTGTTTGTGCTTCTCTAAGGAAGCATTTAAAGATAAAATGTACAATACAGTGTACGGCACAGGCAGTTACAATCTTTGCTGGCCAGTGCTATTATCACCTTTTGCCAACTGCCACTCCTTCATTTGTTAGAAAAACAACTAGTCAGACTTGTCAGCAGCTTTGAATAATATGTTCCTTCATGATAGACCTCTAAAAAAGGAAGGATGAACTGTGGTGAATGCACTGAGCAGTGATGAATGCACTGAACTGTGGCTCAGAAGTTTTCTGTCCACAGCTCTGCCTCAAACATAGCTCTTCCTCAGACCTGGTGTGTGGCCTTTGGCAAATCTTTTAAGCAGTCCATTTCATAATTTTTTTAGTTAAGAAATAAGCAACATTAAAGTTTGTTTTACCTGTGTTTCCTGTTCAAATATTGTTTCGGGGTAAAGCCTGTCTTTGCTGTCTATCTGTGCAAGGTTGTTTGTGTTGGCACAGACTGGGCATACCTGGCAGCAGAAACAACAACAGAAATAACTTCTGAAGTTACAGCTTCAGAAGATATTTAGGAATTAGCTCAAAGGGTGAGCTAATTAGCACCAATGGATGCAAAAATCTAAGGTGTGAGATGTTTTTTGTTTGTTTTTGAGGTTTTTGGGTAGGTTTTTTTGTTTGTTTTTGGGTTTTTTGGAAACTTGAATAGAACTTAATGAAGCTGCACCTAATCGTGTGACTTGCTTAATCAAGTCATGAACTCATGCAGGACTGATGTCTCTATGATTTTGCCAGCTTCCTGCCACTCCCTCCTTCCCCAAAACACCTTTTAATAAGGGAAGAGCAGAAACAGCAAAACTGAAGAATTCCTACAAGTTTCACCAAAAAACACTGCCTTGTGGAGGAGAGAATCCCAAAGCATTGCCTTCCTCTCCTAAAGGAGAAGTTCTACAGTGAACTTAGAGAGAACCTCAGAACTGCTGAATTTTGCTCCCAGTAGAGCTACTTGTTTCTTCTTAAAATCATAATTTTTAGGTTAATTCCAGTGGAAGAAAAATCCTTCTAAAAGTGAAATAGACCTGCTGGAAACAAGGCTTGCTGACAGCTTTGCTTATTTTGTGGACATATTACACCAAGCTAAGCCTTTGCCATCTGCTCTGCCACCAATTGTAAATGGAAAAATCCTACACCAACCAAACAAAAAGAACAAATCACAAGAACATCAAGGAGATAAAAGTGATTTAACTGCCTGTGTATGCTCCACCAACAATGCAGCTTGCACTGAAGACGTTCTTTCTTATGATTCCGACACAAATCACAAGGAAAACAGTTCACACACAACACAGTAAGTTTTCTGCTGAGCTGGAATTTTCTTGAACCAGGCCTGACTCCACTAGGGTGTTCAAATGTATTTATATGAAATTTTGTGAACTTTATATAAAGAGTGTATTTAATAACTTTTTATATTGTTGGCATCTCAGGCAGTAAGGTACAATGAGGTGTGCCCACAGCCTTGCAAATACTATAGTGGCTAACTGCAATTTACAGGAACAGCCTTTAAGAAGCAAGGAAGGAAGGAAAAGAATACAGGAATTGCTGCTGCCCTCCTCAGAGAGTCAAGTGTATGTACATACACTGAAGCATCCAACAATTGCATGGAATATGTGAGGTATGTTTACTTGTGTATTGGGAAGGGTTATGGTCGCTACAGGATTTGCTTCCAGTTCTGAAGGGAAAGCCTTTCCTTATAATGCTGGTAGGAAAATGTGTTTTCATTCCATGGCAAATAACAGTAAATTAGGTTAAAATATCTTGCACAAGGCTGAGTAGAAACAAATAGAAGTTCGGTGTTTAATTTTTAAAAATTATTTATATTTCATATACTTTGTACCTATAAATCATGGCTAAAGCAACATGACTAAATCCTCTTATTCTGATATCTACATTACTGTTCATTAATGTGTCAATGATGCTCTGTTCTTCTGCACCATAAAGATCAGCTTACTCTTGGCCTGGGAAACAACTGGATTAATTTGTTCCCAAATGAAGAAATGATTCAAAGTAGACCCTTGGTATTTAAGAAGATAATGTTTTCAACAAAGATCGGAAAAGGCACAGTAAATGAACAATTTTCTCATTACTAATTACATGTAACTGCATAAAATCAATACTGTATATGTAATACACATGTCATTTATAAAGCTGGCTGGCATTATAGGTGGCACTACCTCAAGGTTACCTGGCAACTGCCACAGTACAATCTCATTCTCACCCACTTTATCAAATACTAACTGGGGCTGAAATCTTCCATCTGGATGGGAGCAGAGGTGATTGCTTTGCATTTCAATCAGATTAATTTCACCATTTCTAGACAAATAAAGCAGATAATGTTTGGCCAATTTTAATACAATCTGATAACCTTTATTTGAGAAGATGTCTCTGTTTGTTGTCATGAAGAGTTAAAACAAAATGTAAGATTAGCTTATGTATCTGGGTTATGTTCTTTGCTGCATTTCAAAAACTTGTCCAAATGTGTACAAATTTCAGCAGATCACCTTATACACGTTCAGTAAGATGACTAGTTTTTATCCGTTCTTACAGATCAAATGTGAGAGAGCACACTGCAAAAGTAAAGGGCTATGGTAGAAAAGCTGCTCTCTTTTCATATCATAGAGACCCAAAATCACACAGTTCTCCTGGTTGCATTTGTTTCAATAAAACATGAGGCAAAAGAGTTGCACAGGACCAATAACATACTAATGAAATCAGTGAGACTTACAGTAGTACAGAAAGTAAGAGTACTGGTAGGCATATTTAAGATCAAACCATCAAAATCCATTTGTGTTGTATACCTAAAAATAGTTTTTGTTCTTTAAAGGACCACCATTTTAATAATCTCAAAAAAAATTCAATCTTTTTTTTTCTTTTTGCCTGCCCTATAGTACACTGACGATAACAAGCAGTCCAGTTTGACTACTAGAAACCAGATGAACCTGTAGCCTTGGTTATTAGACCTGTTTTCCCCCAAGGTTTTTCACTTATAGACTGAGTACATTTGATCTGGAAGATTCTGAAATTTAAACACAGAACTCTAGAATGCCATTCCTTGAAGTCTCTTTTCAAAATACATGTTGGGAAACACTATATTTCTGCTTGATTTTTCATTTAATGCAAGAGAAGTTTTCAAAAATTATACATTTGGATAGTGCTGCTCTCCCTCAGGTCCACAAGCCTGGGTACTTGTGACTGTTGCTGTAATAAGAGCTTTCGTGTGGTTCAATATCATTTAGCGTTGGATTTTCAGATCATGACTTAGAGGCAATTACTGTCTACTCCCAGCCAGGTGGAAGCTGAATGCTCTACCCCCTTTGATTATACCTCCAGAAAGTACATGCCAATAACAATCTGAGCATTGATTTCATGTTGGTTAATACTAGTAGTGAAATATAAAATGACATCACTCAACATGCAAGTTCATCAGTTTATAGCAAACTGGTCTCTTGAAGAACATTCCAAGAAAGCTTCCAAGCATGTGACTATGCACAGGTCAACTTTACTGCTAATATTCAATTTAAGTCAAATTCAGAAAACTAGTCCTGTGCCCAGTCAGGTGACAGAGGGAGATGTATAAGCAATTGATAGTATTTTCCAACCTAATTGATTCTGTGATTATGTAATACCTTTGAGATGAAAACTAGTGTCTCTAGGGACAAGAGCAAATGAGGTGTAAAAGATCCTTACACTCTTTGGAAGAGCTTTTGGAGACTGGCACTTACTTCCCTTGAAAGAAGTTCCCACTTATTATTGTGAGGAAAAGGCATAATAAATAGGAACTAAACTAGGATCTGAAGTTAACTCTCTCTCTTAATTCAGAACATTTTTCTCTTTTAAATCTTTTTAAGTTGGTCTTTAAAGCTGGAAAAATATGAACCATTGGCTAACATAGTCAAACTGTATCTCAGAGAGTTTGGGAGCAGCACGAAGAAGAAGAAGGAGATTTTTCCCTTGTGTTTAGACTGAGTATTATATGACTGCATAAAAAGAAGGCTCTGAATTGAATTTTGCCACTATTGCATTGTAAACCTGAGAGCATTGCCCTGAAACCAGGGAATTAATTTCAGATTGATCTATCTGTAGCAGAACAGAATCTACATATTAACACTATTAAACATCTATTTAACCTGTCCTTTTCTGTTTCTCTTTACTTTTCACCATACTTAACAAATTCAGGGATTTGTCAGGAGTGGTCCTATCTTAGAATTTGTAACAGTGGCAGGAAAATCTATTTATCTATTTCAAAAAGAGCATAGTAGGTTGAAAACTTGTATAATATCTAGCTTTTCTAGGAGTATTTATAGTACTTCAACTCATGTATTTATATGCTTAACACTAAACAGGCAGTGCAAATCACAGTCCATTTCCTGGCCAGTAGAGATGTATCTAGTTAGACCTTGCTGACCTTTCTTGACTTTGTAACACAAGCCTCTGACAGCTGCAGACGCGACGATGTCCTTGTTTCCCCATAATGAGGAAAAGCCACAACAGATTTCAAAGCAGGTTATGGACACAAATATGTATAATACATTTGTAACTTTCAGTGACCTACATTTCAAACAGCTACATGACAAGTTACCAGCTCAGTCACAATTCAGAGACAGCTTTAGAGAGTTTGGGGTTGTCCATTTTGCATATTTCAAATATATGATGGCCAGATGATACAATCCTGTTGTATTCAGCTTTTGAATGGACTGCACTTTTAAGCCTTCTTTCAGCAGATTAATACTAGGGGAATCCTCTGGATTAGGAGAGAAAAGTGGGACACAAGGAGTCCTCTGAAGTTTAGTTTTCTGGCTGACTTGAAACTGTTGTGATATTAAGGTTAACTCCACAGTTACTTGTAATTTTCTTGCCCCTTGAAGCCTTTTCAGTGGAGTCTGATGGAAGCAAGAGAGCTTATATAGTTCAAATCTTCATGCCACCTTTTCCTATGTACTCATTCTTCTTCACAAACTCTTGTATTTCAGGGTAGAGAAGAACTAGAATTAGTGCAGAAAAGGGCAGTCAGAACGACAAAAGATCATATAGGGAGAAAAATGAAATAAAATAGTCCACTGTAGACTGGAATAAAAACAGCTGAGGGAGAACATGTTCAATCCATAATGAATCATGAATGACGGGGAGAAAATAGGGGATGCTTATGCAGTGATTCTCAAAGCACAAAAGGTAGGTAGCTTCAAAAATCTAAGCAAAAAGAAGATTAAACTGGTCAAAAAAGAATTTTCTTTTGTTTGCACACAACTTGGCTGTAGAACTCACTGCCAGAGGGTGGTTGAGCAGGTCAAAAGCATAAAAAAGTTTCAAAAGGAGTTAGGTACATTCCCAGAGGAAAAATCTGCCAGGTATTGTTTATGAAGATAAAACCACTGTCTCAGGAAGTGCCTAGTCTGCAATTTAACAGAAACTGGGAGAATTTAGCATAGAGAAGGGCACTATACTTTTTCTGCCCTTTCTTTAAGAATGCCCAGCTAACTTCAGTCACAAATACAACTGCTAGGTAAAAATGACCTTGATGTGGACCAGAATAGTTGTTCTGTGTTCCTGATGCCTTCTTCAACTGCCTTGGCAACTCTGCAGGGATGAAAAGATCATGGTAAATTGAAGACAGCTATGGTGGTTTTTGGTTTTTGTCTGTCTTTGCAGAAAATATATCTTCAATGAAGTCAGAAAAGCTTGTCCCATATTTCTACCCTGGCATAGATCTCAAGATTTTACATTTGCTTCAACTGTTCTCCACAGAATAAATGCTGTGAGGCTGTACTGAAAAGACAGTTCTGAATATATGCTGGCTTTATTTACAGCTTCCACTCCAGAGGCTTTTTCTCCCTAACTCTGTAATCCTGCACTGAGCAGCACTGGAGCTTAATGTGCTTTGCCGTGCTCAGAAAGGTCATACTTTGAAGGGTGTAGAAAGCAGCAGCAGCTCAGGAAGGACTGCATTGAGCCCTCAGTACTAGCCTCTGGTAACTCGCTGTGTAATCAGGCAAACAATGACAGATGCCACCCCACCATCAGCGGTGTGCTTACAGTCTAGACAACCAAAACTGAAATCCTGACAAGGGTCTTGCTTGTCTGAGTCTTGATGCCCTCTGGGAGAGAGAAGAAAGGGTTCCTCCATCTGCTATGAGGTGTCACAAAGGTGATGATGAGCCCATGGTCCAGCTACAGCTCCCTTCGAAGTTTTTTAGCAATTTATCCTTCATAAGGGGAGTCGCATGTACAGAGCTTCCTGAGCAAAACAGAGCCCAAGCTTCTGACTGCTGGTCAATCCAGTTATAGGGATGCTTCTGGGAAGAATAATTTCGAAAAATCTGGTTAAGCATAATTTTTGAACCATGGAACCAAGTGGTTTTCCTGTCATTAGAGGGAATTTCTTAGCATTTTGTAATTAAATTTGTAAGAAGTTCTCAGGGACACAGCCCATTTCTTTGGTCCACACTTCCCAGCATCTGCAGTATACAATAACATCTTGATCAAGAGTATTGTTAAAATGGCCAAAGCACAGGTAATACAGGCGTGATAATGACTAATAGATGGTCTATCTGTGATTATCTTGCAGTTGCCAAAGACTAGAATTACAGGGCAGGTGTGTGCATGGACAGTATGGCTTATGCTATCAGAAAAGATTAAAAATAGGACCACACTGCCTTCTTTGGCTACTAGAAGGCGCAGAGACATAGCAGCACGGAGATCTTTGAAGTCAAGCAAATGCTGCTTACTAACCTGGACAGAGAATTGTACTAATACAGCTCTATTACTCCAGGTATCATGAGTAGCTTGGCTTTGCTTACACACTCCTTGGATGCGCTCAGAGCTGTGAAAGTATCTGGGGATATAATCAGTATTCACATAATGCAAAAGATCAGTAGCACTGGCACTGCCAGGTGAGAGCTACAAAAGCACACTGCACATCTGCCACGGCTTCTTAGTGATACATGACCACTGCATCATGCAGATACCAGATCTGCACAGGAGCCTTCTGACTTAGAGTCGGACCAGGCTTCAGCTGCGCAGGGGATCAAGAGCACTGACTCCTAGGCAGCCTCCACCACTGTAGAAGGCTGCTTTGCACAGCCAGGACAAAGCAATGAGGATTGATGAGCTGTAAGGATGACCACAGAAAACTTAATTTTCTCTTCACGGCAGAAGAGAGGAGCCTTCATCACCATCATCCGTACTCTGTAGCTGGACTTCCAGATATTGTGACATTTTAGGACGCTTGCCTTGAAACAGCATCCAGAGCACATGATTAAATATGACCTCCTCCCTAAGCAAAGCCTATTCATGGAGTGACTTCCAGCAGAACATGGTTACTGTGTATTTATGTGAGTATATAGACAACAGACTTAAGGACTGATGGACTCCTATCCATATGGAAATGGAGGGCCTCGACTGAAAAGTTTCAGCAAGCTGACTCATGGTGTTCTGACATACACGCTCACTCGGGAAGCGTCATCATGGCTCACTTGTTTCTCCTTCTGCATAATCTTACTGGCAGGCCTTAAGATGCTCTAAGGAGCCTGAACATGACCTTTGCTTCTCACAAGCTGATGACATTACTACTGAGAGAAAGTGTTTAGCAGCACAGAATCCATTTTGCTTGAACGCATTGGACAACGAGTGAAACACAAATGAATACAAATCTTGGTTCGGTGACATCGAGCATCTATGAAAAACATTGTAGTTCCGACAAAGATGCTGGCTGCAAAAGCCTTTCTGTAGAGACTACAGAGAAATTAACCAGTAAGTTCATGATCCATATAGCTAGAAATAATCTGAAATTAAAAATTAATTGAGTTTCATCAGTGGTTCCCTGAAAATAAGCAATTAATTATTTACTACTTAGAGATACATATTTATTTTTTAGTGTTCCAGAGGTCCAAATGAACTGTGATACCTAATTTCTACATTAAAAATACCTAAATCACCATCATAGTTCTTTTAGTTGTTTTCCCCCCAGGAAAAACAAAAAACAAAGCCTTGGAAAACCAGAAACCAACCCTCATGCTCATTTCCACTAAACACAGCACAGAATACAAGAGGATGCACATGGGTGGGGAACAATTCATCATCACTTCAACTTGAGCCTTGACTTATAGCATCATAGCACCCTGACAATCCCAGCCACTAGCTATCACCAGATTTTTCATTCCAAGGAAGGTGGCAGAGCACAGTCTGAAACTTTGGGAAACTACTTTCAGTTTCCTAGAGGTTGGTTTATGGCCTGAAATTAGAAGATAAATTGTATTTCTGTTAAAGGTTGGGGGGTTTTGGTTAGGTTTTTGTTTATTTGTTGGTTGGTTGGTTGGTTGCTGTTGTTGGGCTTTTTGTGTTTGGTTGGTTATTTTAATTCTTAGTATTGTAGCAATAGGCTACACCTTTCCACCTCCAGCAACAATCTATGCACCTCTAGACCTTTCTGGCATTATTCTAAACCCTTTTCTTTTCTGACAGGACTTTTACACTCTGGCCTCAAAAGACAACAATAGATTATGCATTCATTATATGTCTGAACACAGGATGAACCCTTGTAAGTGTTTGGACAAGGGACAGCCTTTGAAAGCCCAATATCCTATGGGAAATGCTATGGCTGATTCGCCAGGTGCCAATATCCTGCCTGGTAATTCACTATTGGTACTCTTCCAATTAACAGTAGGAGACATAACAGCTAATACTGCCAGCTGCTACCTGGAATGCCTTTCTTATCTGCTGTCTTTTTTTTTTTTTTTCATTGTCTGCTTGTTTTCTTGTCTCTTTTAAGAGAGATTCTGCAAGAAGACGAGGACATTGCAACACTCGATTAAGCGATGCAGTCACAAAAAGGGCAAGTAGCGTATAAACTAGAGATAAGGCAGAAAAACAGCAAACCGAAGAAGGTAGGAGGTTTGGTGGGTAAGAATTGTTCCAGGTGTGAGGAGGAAGGTTTGAGCCAGTGGAGTGGCTGCTCTTTCTTCTGGAGGCCGGCTTGTTGGGGACNCCCCGCTGCGCCAGCGGGGCCTGCCCGGGGTGGGAGAGGAGGAGGAGGGACTCCGCAGCGGCAACAACTGACGTGTCCCCGCCATGGAGCTCGGCGTGATTCATCAGCGGCAGCGGGGCGGCAGCGGGGCGCCGCGCTCCGCTCCCGCGTAGGCACTGCCGCGGCGGGGACAGCCCCGGCACCGCTCTGCCGCCCGCGCCGCCCTCCTCCTCCTCCGCCCTCCTCCNTTGTTTTCTTGTCTCTTTTAAGAGAGATTCTGCAAGAAGACGAGGACATTGCAACACTCGATTAAGCGATGCAGTCACAAAAAGGGCAAGTAGCGTATAAACTAGAGATAAGGCAGAAAAACAGCAAACCGAAGAAGGTAGGAGGTTTGGTGGGTAAGAATTGTTCCAGGTGTGAGGAGGAAGGTTTGAGCCAGTGGAGTGGCTGCTCTTTCTTCTGGAGGCCGGCTTGTTGGGGACATTAAGGTGTGCGTTCCTGTGAAGGCACAGACAGGTAGCTTAACTCGCCACCTTCTGCACTTGCCAGCTAAGGAGAAAGGCACAGATCTCACAGCCACTTATTTGACCCCGCTTGTTCCAGCGCCGGCCCTCACGCCGGTGCGCTAGCCTGCTTCCCTGCCTCCGGCCCGGTGCGGGAGCGCCCGCGGCTCCGCACGGCGCTGCGGGCCAGCGGGGCTGCGCTGGGGACAGCGGGGGGCTGCGCTGCGGGACAGCGGGGCTGCGCTGCGGCAGCGCCTCCGGGAGCGGAGCGCCGGGCAGCAGAACCTGCCCGCAGGCCCGGGCTGCGCTCAGCGGCAGCAGCAGCAGCATCCNGCTGCAGAAGGAGGCGTCGGGGAGCAAGCACAGGGCCATCAAGGAGAGCTGCACCTGGGCCATCGGTAAGGGGCGCGGGCAGCGGCGCCGGGCCGCCCGCGGGGCAGCGGAGCGGGGCGGGAGCCGCCGATGGAGAGGTTTTGTAACGGAGGGGGCAGGGAGACCTCAACAAACTTGTTCTGGGTGCCGCTGAGCCCCCAGCGGCTGGGACGGAGCACCTGGGCCGTTCAAAATGCCCGGGAGCTCCGCGCTGCTGGAAGGGGCCGTGGCACCTGCTGCCCGTCCCGGAGAGCATGCTCGTCTCTCGGCTGCCCCACCGCCTGGATCTGCTTCGTGGCTCTTGCGAGGCAGATATACGGGTATCGGTAGCTGTCAGTTTCCCTGTATGTTTTGTCGGTGCTGGGTTTTCCTTTAAAGGCCCCCTCCCTCCGTTAAGTCATCGTAAAAAAACATGCAGAACAGCTTTTACGCTGGCTTATGTTCGGAAATATATTTTAAAAGCTAGAAGTTTTGTTTTACTGGATTACATGAGCTCTTTTATCCTTGCAATATAATGATCAATGTAACGAGTTAATCTTTCAAGGGAGTACAAGCTTAGGTACATTTCAGCATCCCCCCATTTTCATAGATTGTGGCTCGAAGTGTTTTTTGACACTAACAACATAGAACACTGATCACCAAGACCCTTAATTTAAATCAGCATAATTGGGATACTTTCAATTGCTTTAATTTTTTGTTTTTCATCCATAAAGATCTACAACATTCTGTGGTTTATCAGACCTGTTGCTTACTTATTACTGGCCTTTCATCTTGATGTTGCATGGGTTGCTTCATTAATTGCCTGTTAGTCTTGCACAGCAGCCATGCAAGTATCCTCTACACTGTTCCAGTTTTAGTGGATGTGCTGCCGAAGTGCTGATAAGTGGAAGGGAGAAGATGGTATTCGATGCCTTCTCATTGGGCATGCAATGTCCTGACAGATTTATGCAAAGCTTTGCCAACTCAGAGCTGGAGTAGGTGTAAACTTTAGGATCGTTGGCTCGGTGACTGTAGCCACGTGTATTAATTGTGGTTGAACTCAGAAGTTTCTTTTAAAAGCCCTATTGTTTCCTTTAATTATACAGAAACCTTGGACTCTCCCGATGCTGCTGTCAAGATACCTCCATATCAGCTGAGGTAAGAACATTGAACTTGAGTTCTGTAGAGCTTGTGAGTATTAGTAAAATTGAAGCTAAAATTTTGAATTAAAAGTGAGGTAGACAGAAGAGTGGGCTGCGTCTATGTGATTTGTATAGTTTGTAGATACACCTATCTAGGCTGCTAGCAAGTAGATCTAATTTTCTAATGAGCCCTTGGCCTTTGGCCCTGAATGAAATGTAAGGAAATGTGTTAAAATGGGCATGAGTATGTATAGTGATGACATTGGTTAAAAAGGAGAGCTCCCTTATGGTCTAAAGAGTTTTCCTGCTAAATTCCATCTTTCAGTATAAGCAATGATGCTTCTTAGTTCTTCTCAATGTGCTTGTGTTCTTTTAAATCGAAATCAGGTTTTGTTACTGAAAATAAATATTCTAGAAACTAAGAAGTTATATCATCATATAGCTAGGACAGTGACTAGGAGCTAAACTAATACAGTTTTTATGCCTACTTCTCCCTTTAGCCTGCTAGGTTATCTTGAATGAGCCTTCTTCCTTCTTCCCACCTCCATTTGTACACATGTAAAATGGGAGAGGTGGCATGGCCCTCATTTGTCTAGATATTTAAAATCTCATTTTGGAAATTGTCATTGTTACGGAGTAGGTAAATAGGCAAAATTATTCACTGTCCTTTCTGACAGAACCATTCAAAGGAAACTGGCAAGTGCACTGTTTAAAACAGTAGCACGTTCTTTCACACAGCTTAATAGATAAGATGTGAAATGCTTAGGCTTGCCTTATTAGAAAATGTAATGGATGGTGAAAGATTGCATGCGTGCAAAAACCACCTCAACAAATCCATGGAAGAAATTGATTGAAATCTATCAGATGCACAGGTACACTTCTTATTCAGAAATACTTCAATCGGAGATGATCGAGTTTATAAAGGAGTATGTAGGAATGTTGCTATCTGTTTGGCCTGTCCTGTAGTCCTCTTAGATATCCACTGTGAGCAGCTGACAGAGGGGAGTTTTTTTTGTTCCAATATTACTCTCCTGGGAGTGTTTTTATCACCTCTCTATTCCCTGCTGCTCCTTTCATATATGCTTTGCATGGAAAGCTAGGGATTGAAGAGTTAGTTATTCCAGAGCAGTCACTGAACAGGGAAAGAATAGGAGCAGCTCTTTTGCCATTCTAAAATCCTGTCCACAAGAGGCCTTGAATCAAATGGGGGATGGATGTAGCACAGGTCTGACTTGACCACTGCAGACACAATGCATTTCCAGCAAAGGATGGAAACAGCTGGATGACTAATTCTCAATAGGTCCATTAAAATTATGTTTACTTGACACTGTGGCTGGAGAAAACTTGGCTCTTCACCTTCCCATTTATCGACTTCTATCTTTAATATGGTGTGTGGTCTCTGCCTTTAAGTGCTATTGTCATTCCCTTTGAGTTAGTTAGCTAACTGTTACCACATTCTTTCCTTTTTCACTTGCCTACTACCTCTTTACAGAGAGGCTTTTTTCTCTTCCTCCTCCAGTGTTCTTAATGATGTATTTGTTTAGTTGGGTCCTTTTTTCCACTGTAAATCCCAGTCTTTTTAAATAAAGCTAATACCTTTGCAGGTGTAGCTATGATTAAATAAGCTCTTTATGTTAGTCTTGTCAGTAGCGATGCAGTCATTATTACTGGATGTTTCAGAAAATGAAAGGTACACGAGAGGATTTGGACAAAAGCTTTTGTTGTGGGGACCTTGGTAAGGCTCAGCCACACAGCCTTAGATAGTGTAGGAGCTCTTGCTAAACTTACCCTTCAGTGTCTGATAACAAGCTACTTCCAGGCTCCAGATCAGCACACTAGGCCACATCTTGGGCTGGAGTCCATCTGCACAGCGTGCAAATTATATAAAAGTTCTTCACTTGTTGCCTGTTAAAAAGCACCGTGATGGCTTGGTTCCTAACACTAGAAAAGAATAGCCTTGAAAGTAGAGCAATGGCTGTGACCAGAAACACAGCCAAGATACAGGATGGAGATGTCCTGGCCCATGCCTCTTTCCTGCTTTCATCTAACATCAGGTGCAGGTTGTATCAGCTGCTGTAACACAGATCCGCCTCTGGCTGCTCATCCAGTTGGAATCTTAATCTACACTTCACACTTAGGTTCTTTTCTTTCTAGAGCTGAAGAATGAAGGCTGCTCACAAGAATGAAAATGTGTAAACTGTATATTCACTTCTTTTTTTACTTATTAAAAATCATTTTCTGCTTCTGATGCCCCAGTTTTGGATGAGTACAAGTTCTTCATAAAGTCGTCTTTTGTAAAATTGTGGCCCTAGTGTGAGAATGGGGATTACAAGCTATCTCTGCTTTTCCTCAGACTATGACCATTTGAGTTCAAGGGGTTTTTGACATGTATTATATCAGCTACATACTTAGATCCACTGTAGTATTGGGGTAGACAATTTCCATGTTCTATCTTGTTTCTGACCTATCCATAGTTTCATCTTGTGTTGCTGAACATGAGGCAAACCACATGACAGTTCCCTGATGTCTGTGCAATTAATTGGGGGCTTCAGCTGTAGCATTTGCATGGGAGCTGTTTCTAGCAGTTGTTTGGTAGCAGTTTAGATAGCACATGCCTGCTATGTTTAGTAGCACATGCCTGCTTTGTTTGGGAGCACCTTTTGCCCCAAGGGAATCCCAGTGACTGACCATCCAGGCTGGAATGTAATTCTTTAATTAGTTTGATAGAGATCTGTTGGGTATATCTTCAGGGAGCTAGATGAGAGTATTTTACTGTTAAACTTCCTTTGATGTTAATTGGACTTATGAATCAAAATCCCTGTTAATGACTTTGCATATTGATTCTAGCGAGGGGCATTATTTAAATGTCTCACTTCCTAAAGAAATACAACTCTCCAACAAATACAGAGTTTCCCATGGAGTCTTGTCAGCTTTGCTTTGAGATAGGAATATGAGTGTGATTTTTCAGTACTTCTAACTTATGATCAGAGTATTGGGCAAGAGTGTGAGATAGTAACAAAGATTAAAGTGGATCAAGATGGAAATGGCCATAAGTTGGTTCAAGGCTTTGCTGTAGATGTTCCATGAATTCTTGAGAAGGGAGAGTCACATAATCCATTGGCAACTGGCCTCTTATTATCTGTCTAGTACGATGATATTTGTCTCTGAATATGAGTTGTGAAGATTGGGTATATACTGAGTGCTTAAGGAGGCCGGGTGGCTGACTTATAAATAATGAATCAGATAAGAGAAATTGATGTTCTTGTGTTTTAATTGGTGAATTGATCACATGGAAAATAGCTTAAGAGACCTTAATGTTATCCAACAAACAGTTGTTTGCTACTCAGCTGGGCTATATTCACTTCAGTATTTTCAGGATGGCAAATTCTCCCCTAAGGACAGCACTATACACTGACCAAGGCTCTCTTCTTGGCTTGTTGTGATTTCAGAGGCTGAAATATGAGCTATAAAAGGTAACTGAACAGACACAAGAAAATGAGCTTTGAAAAAGAATGTTGGATTGGAGCAGTTTAATACTCATGAGGATTATCTACATATCAGAAAATAAAAGAAGAGGCTAGACAGCAGTTGCCAGTCACATACTGCTTTGAAAAAACTTGGGATTGCCAGAGTTTCTTGGAATGCATTATGTCATTAAGTCATGCCTTATAGGCTACATACAACTTAGTGACTTTCTATCAGCACAGACTTTGCTGGTAAGAAGAGGTTGGTTGGGACTTCTGAAGGGGCTTTCTTTTTCGAAGAAATGCAAATTGGGTTTGCATGGCCAGGTTTTGGTAGCAGAGGGGCTGCAGGGTTGGCTTCTGTTAGAAGCTGCCAGAATCTTCCCCCATNTTTAGGTCTTATTTTATTTCTCATTATCCTGCTCTGGTTTTGGTAATAATAAATTGAATTAGTATCTCTAATTTGAGTCAGTTTTGCCTGTGGCAGTATCTGGAGAGTGAGCTCTCTCTGTCCTTATCTCAAACCATGAATCCTTCATTATATTTTCTCTCCTCTGTCCAGTTGTGGAGGGGAGTGACAGAATGGCTTTGGTGGGAGCCTGGCATCCAGTCAGAGTCAACCCAGTAAAATCCCTCTTATATTTTGCATTGGCCTTTTCAAAGCCATCAGTATTTTAGGAGATTACAGCTGGAAAGTCAGAAGTCAGTGAGGAGCTGCATCCTGTGTAATAACCAGTTCACATCCAGTTCTGTCTCTTCATGCTTGTGTCCTTGTACTAACCATGTTGGTGCTAGCTTTTGAAGGCAGTATGTGAACATTTTTTGTAGTCATGGACATTTGGGGATGGGGACATTAGGGTATGAAACTGGTAGTTCTACTCTTTTTTTTTTGTATCTCTAGATTATCATCTGACACACTTCTTGAGAAGTATGCAGTTTATAATCTCTCAAATGAAACAATATGCTCACTCATTTTACCTTACATGTGCTCAACAAATAATAAAAGCAGTAATTGTGGTGTGATCATCACCAAACAAACAATGCTACAGAGACTTTTAATCCGCTTAGCTTTGCAGGTAATTCATCCACTTACAGAATTTTGAGTCTTGGGATGCATTTCACCTTCTCTATTGTGAAGAAATGATTTCATCATTTTTCATCTTCTCCCATCTCTTAATTTTGTTCACGTATTCTGTTAGTTTCTTTCTTCTAGGAGAGAGTGGCTAGGAAAGCTGATACATGGCAGATCACTTGAACAGAAGTAAGGAGTGGGGAAGGAGGAATGGTTGTCTCTGAGGGTTTTTTTCTGGGGGGTGGTTTTAGTATATCTCTCTCTATTTTACTCTTTTTCTTTTTTTAAAACAATTTATTTCCTGCTCTTGCTGCCACAACCACCTGGCATTAGGTGCTCCTGTGCTTTCTTCCTGGATGTGACTGCTGGATGTGACTCATGCAGCTCAACCATTACATGGACGCTGTCTGCCATTCAGCAAGTGAATTATGGGTTGCCTGGCAGGAAGCTGGCCAAGAAGAGATTCTAGTGACAGTGTGGATTACTGACCTGCATCTCTCGTGCTGGCTGTTTACAGCCTGGATCCAGACTTCTGGGGGCCCTTATGTAGTCCATTTGGTGTTTTAGATGGTGTATATGCACTGGTCTTGATTTAAAATTTTGCATTCTGAGTTCTAATGTTGAAGAGTAGATGAAAGAAGGAAATTAGTGTTTAGAAAGGCAATGTGCCATTGATACAGTATTTGGATCAATCTGCATGTTTAAT
Source organism: Oxylabes madagascariensis (assembly GCA_013400675.1). Lineage (NCBI taxonomy): Eukaryota > Metazoa > Chordata > Aves > Passeriformes > Timaliidae > Oxylabes > Oxylabes madagascariensis. The sequence continues at coordinate 193,644 of VYZR01095610.1, forward strand.
CTGGGATATGTAAGTGGCCCTATTTCTTGTCTAATGGGCAGGTATTTTTATCTCAGCAAAACGGTACATCTATTTTTGGACCCCAAAAGATGGTAGAGTTGGGGAGGAAAGGAAAGGGGATTTCTAGGATCAGCCTCAGGAGTCCCTGAAAACTTATTAGCTGGGGTTGTGACTCTTGAATGTATTGAGCAAAGTTTAGCATAGTTATGAAAAAAGACTCATGGTTTCTGTTACTGTGAGTTTGAGTGAGGTTTTTTTCCTTTGGTATTAGTGGTGGTTTTTTTGAAGAGCAATGCTTGCTCTTTCTGAAGCTGACTTTCTGACTTTCCTGATGTTCTTTGTATTAGTGAACCATAATAATCACCACTGCCTTGGGTCTTTGTCCTTTTATAGCCTCTTCTAAAAGTTCGTTCTACTTTTGTGACAAAAGCACACAGTGAACTAGTCTTGGCTGGGCTGAAGTTAATTTTCTTCTTGGGAGCTGGTAGAATGGGAGTAGGGAGCAGCTGGGTGGGGTTGGGGATGAGAGTAGCCACAGTTTTAACTGTTTGACTGACTTCTAACAACAAATGCAACTGACATATTGACCTAAGGGTCTAAAGATGATAATGGGATAACAATGTGTGTGTTTGTTTTAAACATTTGATCACTTTCAGTGCTTGCAGAAGAGATGAGAACATCATGAGGCTTTTGATAATTGCCTGAGAGAATGAAATATGGTTGGGGGTGGGAAGAGGGGTGGCACTGAAACTGAGAGGACTGTTTTCCTGCTAAATGATGCTTTAGTCTGCTCTGGTCTTTGTGTGATGCTGTGCAAGTCATGAGTTTTCTTTGTTTTGAAAACGAAGGGGTGAGTGGGAATAATGGAAGTCTTTTCTCACATTTCCTTTATTTACATTCCATGAAAAGTAACAAAGCTGCAGGAAATTCACTACCTTTTATTTCCGTGAATGTTTGTTTGCTTAAGAAACTGAATATGCTGAAGTGCAGTGAGTATAAAATTACGTAATGCGTTGCAAACATGCGGATATTTTTAGCAACCATCCCTTAGGTCTGTCAAGATTTAGCACTGAACTGCTGTGAAAGTAGAATGGCATTGCAGATTACAGCATTGACCTTCAAAATGTAACTAGTAATGACCAGATATATACCTCATTCTCCCATTGCTTCATCTGATTCCTGTAACTCACAGCTGCAGTGGAGAAAATAAGGTAATTTGCAGGATGTCCGTGTGATAGTACCTCTATATCTCTTTTTCTATTCCCTCGACCCTACCTTTTCCCAGCATTGTAAAACTTCTCCTGATGGAAGGAAGCTTATTTCTCATAAAATACTTTGTTATTTTGTACTTAAAATTTGAAACAAAAATGCTTTCACTAGACAAATCTTCAGCTTCGCTTCCAGACTTAAGAAATACAGGGAAGAGAGGTTTCATGGAATAGTTTGATAAGCTTTTGAAATGGTAGGCTGAGCAAGTCCAGCTTGTCATCTTCATATTCTAATTCAAATAATAATCAACAAAATCACCTAAAGGCTACAGATTGCTTTATAATTAAGACCTGGTGAGGTTTACATGTGTCATCATGTTCCTTAAGAGCAGAGTTTGTAAGTGACTATGATATTTTGTGCACAAAGGGCAAATCTGTGGGGTTGGATGTCCTAGGGAGAGCAATGATAACGTATCAGAGAGAGATTACACTAGAGCTTTGGAGACTGGAAGCATCTGATTATTATTTTGGCCTTGTCCACCCTGCTTTAATATTGTGTAGAATCTTTTGCTGGCTCTCTTCCTCTTCTCTCAAGTAAAGGTACGCCTTGTGCTTATGGAGGTTTTTTTTGTTCTGCTTTCATCTTGACAACAAGTTCCTATCTAGGAACTTTGTGTTTCTCTTAAAATCAAATTAGGTAGTATAGCAAGGAGGTAAATGACCTCAGAAGTGCTCTCCAGCTGAGTGACTGTGCTGAGCTACTTAATTACAATTGTATGAATTCTGTGGTCTTGGCTGCACTGGGTTGGCTGGAAGATTAAATTGTTCACGTCTGCCTTTCCCATGAGTAGAGCTATGCTACTTCTGTAAGGGCAAATTCATTTATCTTAGAAAGGATGTAAATAAAAAAGATTATAAATACCATGATGTCACTTCTTTAATACCAAGCAGTTTTAAATTGCAATCTCATTCCAGATTCCAGGTTGAAAAAAGAATTATTAAAGTTCTAGCTAGGAAACTGTGTGAAATTACATTTAGGCATTATTCTGCACGTTTTTTCCCCTGTGTCATTAAACATCCTCTGATAAGCAACTCATGTTTCCCTGCAAAGGCAGGCTTATTTAACTGTTGGATGAAGACTGTGTCTGGGTTTGAAAAGCAAAAGGATTGAAGGGAAGAGGGAATACATGAAAAAAAGAGGAAGGAAAAATTAAATGCTGACTTGGATGGAACTCTGAGAGAGAGCTGACCTCTCAGCAGCTGAGGTGAGAAAATCGGATGTGGAAAGAAAAGGAGCGTTAACCTGAAGTCAGAGGAGAAGAAGCATTTCCATTGTAACTGGATGAAAGCAAAGAGTTTTGTGCTCTGTAGGAAGGAAAAGAATGAGATTTTTTTTAAAAATAAGATGCAAGTGGTGGGGCAGAAAAATAAAAATGCCTTCAGCCACAAATTGCGATTTCTTTAGTTATTAGTAAAGGTGGGAGCTCACCTGATATGTGCAAATATATGAGGTAAATCTCGTGATATGGGAAACATGCCCACAAGTGTCTCTATGCTTGTGAGTAACTGGAGTAAAATCCTGACCCTGTTGATGCAAGTCAGCATTTATATCTACATAGTTTGGCAACAGTCTCCCAAATGTTTGGTTTTTTTCCAGGA
>VYZR01095611.1:0-15956 GCA_013400675.1 Oxylabes madagascariensis
CAGAGGAGAAAAGCAAGAAAGAGGAGTCTGGGAGGCAAATCCAGCCTGTTTGAACACAGATGTGCCAAGAACTGAGGTCTCCTGTACCTCTAAGGCTCTAAGAGAGACTCTTAACAAAAGATCACCAGATGTTAAATATGCTGGTGAGAAACAGTCCCAGGTATCTAAAGACTTCAGGTGTGTCTCAGCACAGCAAGGTGGGACTGGAGAGGCTTCAAGGAGCTACACAAAAGAAAAAGGAGATTCCTAATAGTGTCACCTGTCCCAAAGTGCCAAAGCCAGCAGGATCAGGGTTTGGGAACAGCCTGTGGCGATGCAGAGCATCAACAGTTTGGTTTAGTCCTTGCATTTTCTCAAACAGGGAGCAGTGGTGCAGGATCTGTTCTCTGTTACTAATTCCTAGATGTGTGAAAGAATAGAGGTTTCCTAAAGCTTGAGAATGTGTGTAATATTTTCTCATTCAGAAGGGAAAAAATGTGTCGGCAATAATTTCTATTTCTAGAAGGAAAAATGAAAAAGTCAAGTTTGAGAACCCTGCTGTGCTCACTGCCTTGAACACCTTCTTCAAAATGATTTAATGCTTCAAGTTACATTGGGATCTTGGGAATAATTTGTAAAAGTTGAGCTCCTGGAGGCTTTTATGTTTCTAGAGTACCACAGGCTGCCCTGTGATGTGAAATGAGGGATGCATTTGGATGAGCCTTTTGCAGTGTCCAGAACAGACAAGGAAAAGGTGCCTGACCAGCTCAAGGCTTGTTGCTCAGTAACCAGAGCTGTGACAGTGCTGACTCTACAGGAATTTGCCATTAATCCTTCCAGCTCAACTATAAAAAGACACTTTCAAAAAAATTTATTTATATTATTATTTTTGTGTTTGCATAGGCTATTCTCAGAGTGGGCTCACAAGGAGCACAGGAAGGTAAGAAACAAGGAGAAGCCAATGCAAACAGTTTGGGAGGGAAATCAGGCAAGGTTCAAAGCTTTCTCTTTCAAGTGGCCTTCACTCTCCTCACTTCAGGGAGGGAGCACAGAGGAACTGGGTCACTGAATCCAGGGAAAAGTCAAACAAGCAAATCTCAGCTGAAACCCCCAAGGCTGGCATGTCACGATCCTGTTTCCAAGGGGTGAGTTTCTGCTAAGCTTGACTGAAACGTGAGCAAGATGGGCTTTAAATAAACTAAGGGGGTGGAACACGTTAAATTCTGCCCAACTTTCTTTTAAATATTGAGGAAAAAGAGAAAGAAAAATTAGGTGCAAGGCAATTGGATAACCAGACCCCCATTTTGCATTGGGATGGAAGCCAGGAGGGGAAAGAAGAGCAGCAGCCCACTCTGAAGTCATGTTGAACTCAGACCTGCATTTGGCAAAGGGCTTTGGGGTCTTTGGTTAGTTGTAAGGCTCTCAAACCCTAGCTTTCAGTAATATCGTGGAAATTAAACTCTTAATCTCAGTTTGTAAACACAGACAGAGACAGACACACAAATGCCAAAGACTTAAAAAATGGCTGGGTCAAGGTGCTTCCACTTTTGTAACTCTACTTGTGAATCCAGAGAAACCCCCCTTGTTTCCAAAAGCACTCTTCATCTGCATCCAGAAATCATCCCATTCATAGGAAAGGGTTTCCTGCACCAAAAATTAATAATTAGATACATTAAGATGTTGCCCATCTTCTCTATTTATCCTTTACCTTTTCCTTCTGATTGTACAACACGGATAAAATGATGCTCAGTGTTTGTCAACCAATTTGAGATTCCTCCTTTTTCTCTTACAGCCATCAGACAGGCACAAAAGCACAGTGCTTCAGCACAAGCTAAGGTTATTGTCATTTCCAAGATTGTTGCCAAGGTGATGCTCTCTTCCCTCCTTACAAATTACCCCCAAAACAATTGGCTGCTCCCCTGGTTTGACTGGTGTCNACGTCTTTCCCCCACACCCTTTGAATTGCAATAGATTTATTTATCTTTAACATGCTTTTATATCACACACACACCAACAGAAATGGTTAATTCCCTTAGGACATGCGTGCATACAGCAAAGTATATTCCCAATATAGTGCACCAAAAAAAGCTTCGTCTCATCCAAGCTCCTTCTATTGTTCCACACTTTATAGAAACTCCAAGCACCCAAGTGGGACCTGCTCTACCTGGCCAAGTGCAAATAAAACGTTTCCAGCACTCAAAACTCCACCATTGAAATTCTGAAGAAAAGGAGGGAAAGGAGCCCTGAGGGGACACTAACCCCAGCTCCTCACATAAGCCACACCTTTCACATCTCACCTCACTTCCCTTCCTTGTGGATGAAGCAACCTCAGGAACAACCAAAGACTTGGAGGAGCTGAGCAAGCCCTGCACAGCACATTTTTAGTGCACTGAGCAAAAGAAACACTCATTATAACCTCTTCAGGCCACCCGAGTACCACATCACAGGGATTACTCCCTGCTTTCACATCAGTATGGCAGGCTCTGCACATATCAGCCATGTGCTGAAGGAAAAAAGTTCCCACAAATCTGCCTTTTTATTTTTGGAAAGAGCCTGACAGGACTATCAGCTTCTATCTTTATCCCACTCTCCTGGGGAAAACCTTATTCACAGTGAGCAGAATATTTGAAGAACACCAACAAAGAAGAAAACAAACCCACTGAAATATAAAGGCAGAATTCATTCCAGCATCACAGAAGCTCTGGTGCTGGGGACAGCAGGGATGTCACAAAGCCCTAAAGCTGCAGGCAGTCACTGCACCTTCTGCAGAGCTCGGGATGGAGCTCGTGGCTTCACCACAGGTTCCCTTATTGTGGAGAGAAGCATGGAGCTCATCCCTGGTTCCCTGCCCTTTGCACATTCCTCCCCCCCGTTCCAAATTAGGGAGCTTCTGCTCACTCAGCAGAAATTAGACTGGTTTGATTAAAAAAAAGAGGCTTTTGCTTCTTGCATGCCAGGTGAGAATAAGAGTAGAAAGCAGAGAGGAAGAGTTGGAGAGGTACAGGAGTCTCCAGCTTCCACTGCTAGCAAAGGTGTAAGCTGTAAAAACTCTGTGCTGTTCTAGATTCCTCCACAGGCATCTTGAGAAAATCACTAGAAAGCTTCACTCTTATCCCAGAAATCTAATTCCATCCTTAAACTGCAGAAATATCAACCTGTCCTTAATTATAAAGGACTGTCTCTTGTTAGCAGTTGGTCCTAAACCCGCCACGAACTAGAAAGGATTAAAACATTGTCTGGGGAAAAAATGAAGGAAAAAATGCATAATGCCCCAAAGGATTATTTGATGGTCCTATCTTAATATTTCATTACTTTAGCAGACTTTGTCTTCAGACACAGGGAAGTGTTTTAGGATTCCTTCTCTATATGAAAGGGAACTGGAAATGCTCTCGCTTTGCCAAGACCTGATTGTCTGCCTTTTCTCCCATCTGCATCCACACCCCACCGGGGCAGAGACAGCCCGGGCCCTGCTGGAGAGGGAAGGGGACACCCAGAGGGACAGAAAGGCTCCCAGGCCCTCCCGGATAATTAAAGCTTTAGCCATGGGTGCCCCCTTGTGCCTTGGTGAGTAATTCAGCACAACCGAGGGAGCCAAAGAGAACCCTGGAAGGGGTTTGGGTTAGGACGGACCTTAAAGCTCATCTCATTTCCCCTTCAGAGGGAAAACTGAACATCCAGGGGGGTTGGACTTCATAACCAAAGCCAGGTCAGACGGGGCTTGGAGCACCCTGGTCTGGTAGATGGTGTCCCTGCCATGGCAGCGGGGTTGGAACTGGATGAGTTTAAGGTTCCACAATTCTGTGACCCAGCTGCCCCACGGCTGATGCCCACACCGGGGTGAGGATGAGCAGTGCCCACCCTCAGTCACTGGCAGGACTGCACGAAGGCTGTTCCTCCCTGCCTCTCTCTCAGCAGCATCATTCAAGCTCTCTGGCATTTTGGCACGACTAAAGATGGATTTTTCCGCTCCCACCGCTTGGCAGCTCATTGCTGGGGGCTGTTTGTCTCTCTCCTGCTATTTCTGCTGCAGTCCTATCACTCCTGATCTGCCCTGCTCTGAATCTCGAGGCAGAAAGGAGCAGAGTCACTTTGTATCTCTGAATCCAACAGCAGCCACTTCACTGCTGAGCCTCAATCAATACTTTAATGGGCCTAATTTTCCAGCTTTTGATCAAAATGCCTTTAGAGCAGCACATCTCCAGATACCGCCTCTGGCATTCCAAAATAAGCAGAAAGAACAAGATAACCTTTGTGAGGCTTCTCTGCCTACAATCTATAGCTGAATCTACACAACCTCATTTTAGTTTCTCCCTAACACAGGCTGGTACGTGAGAGTTGAGGAAAGCTGGATGTGAAATGGCTCCAGCCTCTCAATTTGCTTATTATCTTTTGGGGAGGCATGGCAGTTTCTTCATCTTTGAAAAGATGAATGGATATTTTGTCTCTGGAACTCCCCCCACAGCGTGCAGATTCAACATTTGAAGTCCAAGCTAAATTTAGTTGTGGACAATTACACAAGTCAAAGGGTCTGGCTTTGGGACATCAATGAAGGCATAAAAAATGCAGAAACACTCCAAACAACCCCAAAACTATTCTCCTGGAGTTTGAATCCCTCAGTACAGACAAATCAGGGAAACAATTTCAGGGAATTTAAAGCTGTTGTGTTAATTCATTCAATATTAACCAAACAAGCTTCTTTAAAGTCATTGCTAAAAAACAGTCACCTACAAAGGTTAATTCTGTTGAACACAGATATTAAAATGTAGTTATTTCTCTCTCACTGCCAAAATTACTGCACGTTTACATGGCTTTGGCTGCTTTAGGACTTGGCAGAACCTTACCAGTGCTTCAGTGTAAAAGGTGCAATGAGAAGTTTTGGGAAATTAGTTTCAGGATCCTATCAATCAATACCACGAACCTACAGGATAAACTGCTTCCCCTTCAGAAACGTGGAAATGCCAATGGTAAAGATTCCCAGTGGTTTGCACCAGGTTTGTGGCACAGTCAGGCTGTTCTCAGCCAGTGCTGACAACAGACAAAACTCTGGGTACCAGAAAGGCCCAAGCATTTCATGTTGAACCAAAACTTCCTGATCAATTTTCAAAGTTTTTTTTAGGAAAAAAAATGAAATGAGAAAAGGTAACATTTCAGTATTCAAAGGCTACAGGAAATATCCTGGGTTTGCTTCAGCTTTTCCTTCTCCAGCTACAAAGCACTTAGAGTTGGGCACAATTCACAAATACCTCTGGTTGACCTAGAGTGAAAAACTTTTAGCATGTACATAATTCATCAAGAACTCCTTGCCCAGTTCTGAAATTACACATCTCCAGAGTGATTTTTCACAGGTGCAGGTGGACAAGCAGCACCTATGGGGGGTTATTTACTACCTACACACCAGACTCTGGACCTGCATCATCCAGAGCAGGATCATTTCCCTGGTGCTTTGGCTTCAGGTTAGGGCCAATTCCCAAGGCAAAGCTGATACCTGAAGCACCCAGAATTCACATTTATTTGCCTCTCTCCTGTTCGGTGAGGACATCAAAGCCACTCAGTAAATCCGCATCACAGGTTCCCCTTCCACAAAGGAGCAAACCACGTTCTGATATTTGCTCTTACTCCCCAGAAGAGCAACATCAGCTCAGGGGTCTGGGGCATCAAAGGGGTGACAGGATTGTCCACACATTAACAGTTGAGTACTTCAAAGCAATTTCAGAGATGTACACATGGATTTCTGGTCCTCGTTAAAATTAATGAAAGGTTTGTATTCAAATGCCAATGCTCCCTCAGAAACCTCACTCATTACGGCTCAGAAGTTGTCTCTGTCATACAAAACCTCTCAGGACAATTTACAAAGTTGTACATGAGTTAGTTATATTTCAGGTCACAATTATTATCTAAGGTTAAATTACATATGGTGAGGGGAAGGGGAGGAAAAGGCTTCAGGACAGACAGATGGAGCAGAGTCACTAAAGGGGAGTGTAGTCTTTTAGGGGCTGAGGCATCAACAGCACGTGGGCTCGAGAAAGCAAAGAGCCCAAAACCAGCTGGACTGAGCACAGCAGAGGCAACAGGGACCCTTCAAATCCCAGTGCTCAGATTTTATTTTAAAGTTCAGAGAGCCAAATAGGAAAAGAAACAGCAGCAGGAATAGTGCAGCCTCTCTCACATTCAGGCACAGAAAGCACATCTCCAACGATTTCTATTAACCTCATATTTTACACACACACAAGCCCCATTCCTCCCCTCATATGATCACATTTTCACAGTAATCATTTCTCTGGCTCTGTTGCCAAAAGCTTCTGCCTCTCACCAGGCTCCTGCTCCCAGCAGAGTGGAATGGGAGTGAAATGAATCCTGAGCAGAGTCAGGCTCCAAAGATTGCCATTACCTAATCCTGTACCATTACACAAATGTATTTGCTAGGAATATTCCAAGAGGGAATAATGTTTTGGGGAAAGGCTTACAACAGTTTGCAGTGTTCCTGTGCCCACCACGAACACTGCCTTTATCCATGGTGGAACCATGTTTGCACTCCTACATGGAAAAGACAGGGAATTACAGTGAACCTCAGAAATGTTGAGGAAAAATTCCTTCAAACTCTGAAAAGACTGGCTTACTATGTTATTACAATTCCCTGGAAATTGCTGCGGAGTCATCACTAGAGCATAAAATTTCATCAGAAGCCTCTGAAGCATTCCTGCATATGGATTCCAGGAGAAGCTTAAAAAAAGCCTCATCTGCACAGAGCATCATAACAAACCTCTTGTCCACCTACAGCACCAGAGTGTGCATCTGGCAACACAGAACTTTTTGACTGCAGCCACCCACTGAATGGATTTTTGATTAGCCACGTTGTTTAAACCAACCACAAACCTTTACAGCAAACCCTGGGCTGCCAGGCAAAGGGTCAGTCCCAAGGCTCAGCCCAATGTCACAAAATTCTTCCACTGGTTTTGGGCTGAAGTTCAAGTGAACCTCTAGAAGGGGAGATGGGTTTCAGTTCAGAATTGGCAACCCTGCCTGATTTTGTCAAAAGTCTCATGATGTTGGCATATTGCTTAAAACCCCAGCTCTTGGGATCTTGTGCAAGAAATTTGACTTCTGCTTAAAAACCCCAAAACCTCTCTTCATATGTAAGTGTCCTACAGACCTGAGACATGAGTTCTGAGAATTATCCTTCAGAAGCCAGAGGAAAGAATGATACATGACGTATCATTTAAGTGTCCTTGGTTTTGGGAAGTGTATTGATGACTTTATTTAAACATCTGGTATTAATAGTGGGTTTCTGGAATCATTACATGAAAATTTCATTTCAAAACCCTGACTTTAACTTGTTTGCTTTGAAATTCTGGATATATTAATGCAAAGGAAAATGCAAAAGGAGAGAAAGGGAAATGAAACAGCGGCAAACATTCAAACATTTTTAAAAGCAGAATGAACTATTTCCTCTCTAAAACAAACTGCTGCACTTATTTTGCTGTGGGTTGAGATATTCCTGATTGACCTACAGCCTCTAGAATGTGATAAGTTGAGCAGGACCTTGGAGTAAATCAAGTTAAAGTCCTAGTCAATGATCTGCTTTAAAGCTGCAGACTGACTCCAAATAATCCCACAAAATCTGCACCAGCCACCGTACCTGAAGCCAATTTATGAACAGTGACGATAATTTAGGGCCCAACAGAGCTGTACCTGTGATCTCTCTCTGGCTTCTCTAACAGCATTTACTTTCCAGCGCGGGTTTTATCTTTCCCTTTCATCCTTCCCCATCTCCCCCTCCCTCCTCACACAGTGGCTCTTTCATCTGCTCTCAATAGGTGCTGCTCTACGTAATTAATTGAGTACTTAACAAGTGCACTTTCTAATTAAAGTAAATAAGCCTGTACTCAGAACAGTGGCTCAGTGTTACCCAGCCCTCCTTCCTCAGGAACAGGATATTATGGGCTCCACCTCCTCAGTGGCAAATTAATGTATTAAACTAAGAGAGCAGAAGCAAAAAAAAAAAAAAACCAAACAAAAAACACACCCAAAAAAACAAAAACCAACCAAAAAAAAAAAGTCTCTTCAAGCATCATTTAGAGAAATGATTCTAAACCAAAGCAATTCCCAGCCTTGAGTCTCTGCACTCAATGAGATCGATATTATTTGGCAGAGAATCAGACTGTAGGAAGAGGGAAAATAAAAAGCCATAGATCTCATTTTCAAACCCAAACTCCCATTTGGTGCTTCCAGTGCTCCTGGATGGATTGGAATGAGGCTGGAGAACAGAATCACAGTGGGGTATTTCTGTTACCTCCTGTGGTGCCTAAGTGACTAAATGTGTCCCCAGATAACACCCAATATTAGGACTTTCCTCCTTCTTTAGGGTTGCTTCTGTGCCATGAATCCAAGAAGAAAATTTATAGAGGTTGTTTGGAAAATTCCCATCTGTCCTCACCCTTGGTCTGTATCTGAAATTTTATGTGGGTCTCCACTTCTGTTGTTGAACTCGTGATGATATCCTTAATGTACAAATGACTCAAAACAGATGCATTTAAAAGCAAACTGGTTATTAATCCCACCACTTCCTCTAGGCTAAGCAGGGACATTCTCTGTCTCTGTTATGGAATAGGTCAGACTGGGGAAGCATTTGCAAAAGCTGAAGGGGGAAGGCTGAGGCAAGAGAGAATAGAGAGGTCAAATACAGCAGGCAATGTTCTGGCAGGGAGGAAAATCACTTTTTCTTATCCCTCTCCAGTGTAACCAGGGAGAGGCAGCAACAGGAGTTTGGGGATGGTGCTGGCACCCACTTGAAGGCTCCACCTGCAGCAGGAGCAGCACCATCTGCAATTCCAGCCTGTGAAAACCCAGGCAAAAGGTAAATTTCCAAACCAAGTTAGACACAATCTTCTTCTATTACTGAAGACCTTTCTGTAGCAGTACAGATGAAACCAAAATCCTAAGGGTTTCAGAGTGTTCTATAAATGGTCAAAAGTGCTTCCAAATGAGCATTTGAATTTTTGTCAGCTTGTTTCCACAGATGGGCTGGGAGCAAAACTGTGTTAGTTTAGGCCTGAAGTACCTGAACTCATTAAGTCAAAGGAAAGCTTTGTGTCTTGGATTTTGGATGAGCCAAGGTTTCAATAGCCTGGACAGGAAGAAGTAATAGGAAAGAGGGAATAGAGGTGTATGGGGCAATGAGGAGTGTGAAAAGAACTGCATTTTGCATGAAATTATTCTCTGCTTCTTGTAAGCTCCTGGCTTTGAGTAGTTAGTCCAGAAATAAAGATTTGTTTGTGTTCTTCACACTGTCTCCCTGTTGTGGAGACCAGACAGAAAGTCAAACAAAATTGTGCTCTTCTCACTGCATTTCCTTCAGCCATAAACACCTTCATTTATGTATCTTAAAAAAAAAAGAGGCAAACAAAAAAGCCAGAAAAGTACAGTTTAAACCTTATTTGGCTATATGCAAAAATCAGCCAGAGCCCAGGCAGAACAGTTGGGCAGATCCTGGCTTCAAGCTCCAGTCTTTAATATTAATTTTCTCTCAAAATTCTTGTGTGCTTTGGTTTCGCAAAAAAGTAGGAAAAAGAGAATTCTCAAAAATTGGTTGGGGTTTGGATCAGCACAGCTGTCAGAGCTCTTTTGTCTGCCAGCCAGGGCCCTTGGTATAACTCCTTCCCCCATATGCCACATGGCCTGGGCATCGTTAGCAACAGTTGGCAGCACATGTGTCCACTAAAATAAAAACAATTTTTAATTTTTTTTTTAATAAATCAGGAATTATTTACTCTGCCTGAGCTTCTTGGTCACACTCACTTTTCCAGGGGGAAGCTGCTGTTTTCCAGCAGCTCCAAAGCCTCAAGTTACCCCTCCAAATAGAAATCCACTTGCCTTTCCTAGAATTAAAGCCAAGGGAGAAACAATAACTCCGCTCCTGACATCCTGAGCCACGAGAGGCAGTGAGGGCAGTAGGAGGGATGGAGCAGAGCAGGGAGTAGAGTTACACTCTGAGTAGTGACCAGCAGCTCCACAAACCCAACTGCCCTGTGTTATCGTGTCAGCACTGCAAGCAGGATACGAAAAACATCATTTTAGCTGCATTATGTTATTAATTTGGCTAAAAGCCCTCGCCTTCTCCAGATTGTATTAAAACGACCATTTCCTACTGAAACAGCCTCTTTTCTGCCCAGCCAAATCATAAAAGCAGTTGGGTTTGGGGATGCGGAGGAGAAAAGGGCCCCCAGGTTTTTTCCAGCTTTTTAGGCCTGTGGAAACTTAAGAGAATTCACACACAAAAGTGATGAAAGTCCAGAGGGCCGCAGGGTCTGGTGCTTGTTTTTGTTCCCTCCCTGCCAAGGCAGCAGCCGTTGCCTGTTCTTTCCTTCGTGCCTGGCCCTGGCAGCACCAGCCTCTGCTCTCGGTGCCACCACAGCCCCTTGGCACCCACTCGCAGGTCTGCTGTCCTGAGCTGATCCTGTTATTCCATGGCACTCACCTCAGATGGATTTCAGCTGGCTTGGTGGCCTTGCTATTAAAATAAAAACCAGGATGAATCACCTCCAGTTTATGGATGGAGAGAGTCACAAGCTTGCTGCTCCTGTTAGCCACTGTTTGTCCCACATGCCAAAATATCCACCCTTTTCTGGGCATTTCAGCCACCAGAGCCACCAAAAAAACCCTCTTCTTCAACAGGGTGGGTGTTTTCAAAGTTTATTTTAGCCCTTAAAGAAAATAATCCTGACTTCCCCCTGTCGACTTGCTCCTGAGAGCAGCCTCCTCACACTAATTTTATTATTCACTTCCAAGTTCTGTTCCTTTGGAAGTCTTTTCTGTTCATTTAATGCTGAAGCAAAAATCCTTGGGTTATTTTTATTCTGTATACACCAATATTTGCTCTTACAGTGACCTGAAGAGTAAGGATGCTCTTCAGTGAAAAGAAGGTCAGGAAGGATGGGAACTTTGAGATAGACTTCAGATTGTGCTGAGACCTCCTCACCAAACCCAGCAGAACAGGAGCCTCATTTTGTTATTTATATTTAAAGCCTGTCAAACCCTTTGTGGAAGCCTGGCCCTGTTCTCCAGGCAGCTATTCCTGCTGCCACTGAAACAGAGTTTTTGTGATCATATGGAAATATGACATAGAGGTCTCACACAACACCCCCAAAAGTTTTGTTGTTAGAGCCAGAATTTTCCTGCAAATCCCCCAGTAGTGGAAACACAGATTTGCTCTGCTAACAGCGAGGCTTGGGCTGGTAGAAGAAAAGAGGATTATCAGTAACATGTCAACAAAGCCACTGCATTAAACTGTGACACTTGGCCAGGACCCAGCAAAGGTGGAAAGGTGGCAGAAGAGGTAGAATGGAGAGAATATGTGAAAGAAATGCTGTGAGCTCAATGCAGGCAACGTTCACAGGACCCTTTCCACCACATTAAACTGCTATTGATGCAACTGAGGTGTCAGATCCAGTACACAGACTAACTAGAGCTTGATAGCATCAACACAGGTCTGAAAATCAGATGTATCTCTGGCAAAATGCAGTCAGAGGGAGCAGGGTGCAGCCCCTCAGTGAAACACAATGTGCAGTTGAGCTGTGCAACCCATTGCTACAGGGTATCTTGGAAAGCAATTGGAAAAATCTGTCCATGGGTGTTAAATAAAAAAGGCACCGTGACAAAAAAACCCAAAAAAACAACCTAGGCTGAAGTCACTGGGACAAAACCAAACATGTAGGAAAACTCTGTGCTGGTTTGTCACCCTCTGGCTGGGGACAGGGCCACGAGGCTGGAGAGATTGACACTGTGAGTGCTCCTCCATCCTCAGGGTCTTTGACCCAGGGACAGGCGCTGCCCCACTCCAAATCAGCATTGCTGATTTTTCTGGACAAGATTAAGGTCAATGCACGGCTTTGTGCTCCTGCCACTTTGAAACCAGGGCTCTGCCTGCATGGGGAGTGCAGAGCACAGGGGCAATGGAGAGGGAGCAGTGCCAGGCAGGAGCAGAATCATCATAAACAGGGGATTTGCACATCATCTGTTAAAGCTCTCCGGGCAGGGACCGTCCTGCTGGCACAGGGACGTCAGCTACAGGACATGTGTGTGCCTTTGATTGCAAACAGACAAGGCTACAAGTTTTGGTGGTTTTTTTCACCCCACAGGCCTGCACTTGTTTCCTTCTTGTCCAAGCTAACAAGATCTGTCCCCAAAGAGTGAAAAAACAAATCTCTTTTCATGTAATGTGAACACACAGACAAACGCCAAACCCTTGAACAGGGCTTGTAGAGAACCCAAGAAAGCCATAGGAACATGATGCAAAGGGGACAGGAGTGCTGCACCTGTTTGACACCCGAGGGAAGTGAACCTCAGCTCTGCTGGAGCACCAGGGATGGGTGTCTGATGCAGATTAGGAAGCAGATTACTGCCCCACGAAAAAAAAAAAAGACTGGGAAGGAGCAAACCCCTTGAGCTGTGATCCTCCTAGATCACAAAACACATCACTAAACCCTGGGCAAGGAGATTGGGCACCTCTGTGCTCCCATTGGGGGACCCATTTTCCCCCCAAAATAAGCAAAAGACATCTCAGATTGACTCTCCTCTCCCCAGAGTAAGGATTTACAAGCATCAGGGATTTTAGGGATGAAAAAGGCCGGTGACAAATGCTGAGCTGCTGTCCCAGGCTGCCTTGACACCCCTGCCTCCCCAAGCATGCTCTTTCCAACCAGTTTACCTGGCTGGTACAAGTTCCTTTCTTCCAATACCACAACAAGCAACCTTGGGATGCTCAAGGAAGTGAAGGATATGAACCCAAACTATTAAATAGCATTTTTAAGGCGGTAAATGAGCCAGTATAGCCATCTCCCATGAGGGAGAAAAAGGGAAGGGGTTTGAATTCAAGGTCTTGCAAGAAGATGTGGGCCCATCAACAGCTGGGGGATTTTTGGATGTGTTTCACCACGGCACAAGAGTTTAGGGCAGCGTTTGGATTTGTCCCAGTCACCCCCTGTCCCTATTCCTGTACAGCCAAGAGGAGGATTGGTCCTCTGGTGCCTCGTGCACCCCACTGCAGAGCTCAGACCCCAAGGACCAACCTCCTCTTCAGGCAGTAATTTCCCAAGTGCCCTTCCTGGCCTGTTCTTTCTAATCCTCTACTTCTCAGAAACCTTTAAATATATATTTGAAATTCCAACCAGATTCTCGGACTTGGCAGATAAACTATGGGTCCCATAAGAGTTATATTTTCTTTGAAAGCCTTGAATGAAGCCTTTATAAAAAACTTCATTAATATTGCTACCTATATGCCTGCTCCCCACTTCCTGCACAAATCCAAACAGATTCTCCACACAGAAAGACTTTTGAAATTCACATATTTACTTCCCCCAAACAGTGAGAGTGTTACTGAGGAGTTTGTGGTAGAGTCAGGCCACATGTGCCTTGTCCTGCTGGAGTTTAAAAAGATGAAGCCTTCTATTCATTGGAGATGAAAAAAGTAGATGCAAGAGGGGAGGACATAGCTGGGGAGATTGGGGCTCTGGACTCCTGTGCCCTGGCTCCGTGCCTTTGGCACAATTTGGCCCATTTTTGCTATTAGATTATATGACAGTAAAGAGTCATTACAGCTCATGCAGTACAGTGTGTACAAGGGTGTTAAAGCTGCTTTTGCCAAACTAGTCAAAATTAGTAAAGGAGTTGTTTCAAAAGTAGCACAGACCATTTTAAAAAATTTTTGGTTGTGGCTTTTAAAAAAAACCTCTCAAACCACAAACACCACCCCCCCCAAACCCCCAAACTATTCTGCTGTATCCACCAAGATCCCACCATTCCCTCAAGAAACTGTGCCCCCCAACAAATCCTGCTCCCACTGTAGTCAGAGGGTACAGGACCCCCGGCTGAAAGAGGGGTTGGCAACAACTGAGATGCAGAGGTAGAAGTAAAACAGAGGGCAACAGGAGCCCAACACCTCATAGCATTTCTGTTTTTAAAAGCCAGCTTCTTCCAGGTGCATTGTCAAGGTTTGAGCAGCAGCAGGATTAGTTACAGGCAGCAAAGGGCAACACGCTGGGGAAAGATGAGCAGGGACAGCCCCAGTTCTCTCCTCCACTACATTTCCAATTTCCATTTTCCCATTCAAGGCCAAAAGACACGTAACTCTTCTTGAAAAGCTACAGCCTACATGCCATGACATGCAAGTAATCCCTCTGAAGACTATTTAAGAGTTGAAAATTATTCATGCTTGTAAATAGATCTCAGGCAAGGCAGTTGGTACGGGATGGACAGGGAATGTTTCAGAGCTTCACATCCCCTCAGTGTAAAGTGGTCTGTGGGGCTGACAGCCAAGTGTGCACACACCTAGGGCACAGAGCAATTCCAGAGCTCCTTGTGCACAGCATCAGAGCCAGCAGAATTCAAGGAGGGGACCCTCAGCTGGGCACCAAACCTCCCACACCTCGAACAGACTCACTGGTGTAATTTCCTTTGGCCAGGCTTTGACTGATGGCTTTAGAAAATCTCCTTTGACACAAACTGCCCAGATGTTTGAACCCTTGAGCAGAGAGCAAGGCTCATTACTGGCCAGGTATCAGAAAAAGACCACAGACCTAACCTTCAAATAGGACTAAAAAGGGGAGATGCTTTGGGTAACTCGATAGGACTTGTTGTCCTTGTTAAAACAACCAGCTTGTTTTAATCTGGGCTTTTAAAATTAAAATGCTGCAAGCAAAGGAAAACAAAATAGGAAAGAAAATCCATTTGAACTTCTTCAGTTGGAATTTAGATTTCTGATTAATGGTTTTGTGATCTTCCCTTCCAAAGGAACACCAGAAAATTCTGAACAAAACATGAAACATCTCACAGGAAGTTGAATCAGTTATTCAAAATCCCTCTGCTCCTCCCCAGGCAGCATTCCCAGCACAAAACAATCCCCCAACACCACTGCTGGGGGCTCCCATGACACAAACGCAGGGAAGTGCTTTGGGGAGCAGATGCAGAGGTCTGTTGGAGAACAGTGAGAGCACAAAGTGTCACAGAAGAACTGAAATATTCCAGATTGGAGTTTTCCTTAAAAAAAAAAAAAAAAAATCCTATTGGAAGAAGAAGGTTTTCCAAGCAGCTCTTTTTAAGTTATTTGTCAGGGATAGTTACAGCCCACCCCAGATAGTCTGGCACAAATAATCCAAATCAGAATTGCATCAGATTTTGGCTGCAGGAGGGAGATAAGGGGTAGCTGTTTCAACTCCAGGCTGGGAGAGCTCTCTCCCACCCTCTTATATCCCCGTGCTTCAGCCAAGCTGCCCTCCAGCTGGGGCACACCTCACTCTGTGCCCCAGGGCACGGCAGATGCTGCTCTGGGCACTGCTGGCATCTCACCAGAAACCCACAGCAGAGCCAATTCCATCCCTGACACTTTCCTGGTTCTCAGTGACGCTTTTTTCATGGTGCACTTCCCCAGGTGGGTTGGGAAGGTGTGTTGGCAGCTGGAGGGCAGTTTGACCGTCTGAGATAGGAAAACCACAGGATTACTGCGATATAGTTTGGAAATTGCCCTGAAAAATTTTTCTTCCATAAAATTTTCTGTCTTAGAGACTACGTTGGAAGGAGCTGAGCACTTCACAGAAATCAAAATCCTTCCTGGGGGAGAGATTCCACCAGGAGGATCCCCAGTACCACCACACCTGCCTGTGCTGTAACCCAACATTTCCAACTGGAAAAAACACATTTAATTTGAACTACTGCAGCTGTGGATAAGAGTTCAATTTTAATGGGAACCCACTGTGAGGGGAGAGAAAACTCCAGCACTGGCTGGTTCTTTGAAAGGAACAAAGGCCAGCAATATCTCAGCAGAGAGTATGGGAAGGGTAAATATCCATGTGCAGCATAACCAAGGACTGTTGTCTAAAAATCCTTTACAGAACAA
This sequence comes from Oxylabes madagascariensis, assembly GCA_013400675.1. Lineage (NCBI taxonomy): Eukaryota > Metazoa > Chordata > Aves > Passeriformes > Timaliidae > Oxylabes > Oxylabes madagascariensis. Next base: position 15,866 of record VYZR01095611.1, read on the forward strand.
ACAAAAGGCTGAAACCTTAAGAAGTTTGAAGCTGGTTGGTTGTGGTTTTTTTTTTTTTTTTTTTTTTTTTTTTTTTTTTTTTTTTTTTTTT
>VYZR01095613.1:333-12345 GCA_013400675.1 Oxylabes madagascariensis
CGAGCGGCGCAGACCCGGCTAGGGCAAACCCCGTCCTTTCCCCGCACCCGGTGTTCCCCGCGCCCCCCGGTGTTTCCCGCCCCGTCCCGGGGCACTCACGGCGCGCTGTGCGGTGCGTGGCGCTGCGGGACCGGCGTGCGCGGCCGCTCCGCGCTCCCGGCTGCCCGCGGCCGGCCCGGCACGGGGTTATCAATGCTCGGGGGCTGCCCCCGCCGACGCCCCTCCCCGGCCGCCCCCGCGGGGGGACAGCGAGGGGACAGACACGCCGGGAGCGCCGTGCCCCGACGGCACCGGCCCGCCGGAACCCGCCCGACACTTTGTTCGCCTTTGTTCGAGGAAGCCGCTCGCGGTATCACAGAGCCATCCGCAACCCGGGCCCCTTCGAGTGGCGAGGGAGTCCGGGAGCCGAGCCGGGCTGCGGCAGCTCCCAGATCCTCCGGGGATCCTCCGGGGGCGCGGGGACAATGGGTGCGCGCCTGGTGCGTGGGAATCACTTTATTTATTCTCCTTTGCAATTGATGGAGTTAAAAGGGATTCTCGTTTCGCAAGTAGAATATCAGTGTGGATTATTTACGATGTGGTTGTTTTTTTTTTTTTATGTGGTAAGAATCTTCTCTATAGAGTGTTTTAAAAACGCTAGAAGTTTCAAGAGAGCGTAGACATAACCTTTATGTTACTGCACGTTTCGGGATGGGATATCAGACATCAGTTTCAGAAATCTCTTTTCAGAATTAGGATCTCAAAACCCATATGTACTTCTATTTCGTGGGTGGTGATGTGCTTTGCTCATCTGTTCCAAACTCCTCAGTGTTCTGACCCTGTCACTCAGCGATGAGAGGCCCCCAAATCACCAGCAGCTCCCTGCTGCCCTCGCAGTATTGGATGAACAGATCAAGAACAGCCCTGCCCAGAAGGACTTGGGAGTGCTGATGGATGAGGGACTGGATATGACCCAGCAATGTGCACTGACAGCCCAAAAAGCCAAATGTGTCCTGGGCTGCATCCTAACTGCACTCCATAGTTAGAGCTCTCCATAGTTGGTTGTTTGGAGTGGGAGAGGAACAGCAGAGGAGAGAGGACCGTGAGAAGGAAATAAAATATCTTAGGCAACAAACCATAGGAGAGGGTTTACAACCAAGAATCTCAAGAGGAAGCTGCATGGAGTTACACACGTAACTACCTCTGGAGGACAAGACTGTTAGCTGTGCGGCTCCTTTCTCAGCGTGCCACATTGTGTATTTCACTTTCATGGTGCTGAGGACTCTCCATGGGCTGTAGGAGGAATCTTGGCATCTGACTGAGGGCTGTGGGTACCATGAAGCATCACAAAGGACTGCATTGTGACTTTTAAAATCTCCTATGGCTCCAGTGAGCACAAGGCACATCATGTACCTTAGCTTATTAGTTCACCAAACGTTGGAGTTGCTTTTAAATTAAGTTCTGACCACCTGTAATTGTTATATATTATTACACTGAGATCCCTGTCCATTTTTCACATTCTTGCAGCCATTTATGCAGTGTGAAATGGAGTTTCCTAATATGTTTGAGATAATTATTATAGTAGATTATCCTAAGTGTATCAGCTTTGGTGGAAAATATTCCTGTGTTTAATGAGCACATTGCTGTTATATTTTTTGGACAATTTAAATCTCATACAAGTCATTAAACTTCAGGAACTAAGGAAAGAAAATAAACCAGAATGAGATTTCTCTAGCCCACCCATACTAATCTTCCTTAATATTCTTTGCCATGTTCTCTTGCTCCTGGTACCTATATTTGCACACACATTTCCCTCCATGATTGTGACTCCTCTTTTGCAGAAAGCAGGTGGTAGTCTTTGATGCTCATTTCTTTTATATGAAATTTCCTGCACAATTTTCTCTCTTGGATTTGATGGGGATACAGTGGGGGGAAGATCTTTCTTACATTACTAAAAGCACTCTATCCTTTTGTTCTGTGTTTGCAGTTTAAATCTAGTGAGTCTGTGTTACTGTTGTAGCTGGGTTTTGACTGCTCTTTCCCTACTGTTCCCCTATGTTAGAATAACCTTTATAGCCCTAGAAGTAGCTGGTTATGGATTTGTCTTTGAAAACATGATTAGTGTGTACTGTGGCAGAGATACTTCCCTTGCCTCTGCAGAGAGCCTGAAACAAATCCCTGGGGAGTTAATGGGCCTGTCCATCTGAGCTAATGAAATAGAGAGTGTGCTTTACCATGCGAGTTCTACAATGAGACTAAGCTGGGAGGAGTTACAGATGTACCATGCTGGATGTAATCTGGACTTCAGATTCTAAACTAACTTCAAAGTTAATGTGACCACTTACAGGACCAGCCTGAAGTGTGGGGCTCAGTTCAGTGCTGACAAGTGCAGGATACTGGTCTGAAACACCTGCACAAACCAAGATGATGGATGCTGTTGGAGTAATGTGTCTGCAGAAAAGCACAAAAGGCTACAGGAACCACAAGCTGAATGTGAAACAGCAGCTGTCATACAATTGCAAAAAAGGCAAACACACAAATAAAGATATCAGCCATACGACGCAGGAAGTAAGACATGGGCTAAAGCCAGGCTTTGAGTACCCAGTTTAAGCATTACTCTTCAAAAAAGAGCAAGATCAACTGAACTGAGCCTGTAAAAGAGCAATGAGAGTATCACAGACCTAGAAAACTCGATTTATGATGAATAAATTTAAACAAGGGGCTTGTTAAGCGAACAAAGAAAAGAACTGAGAAGGCAAATGGTAAAAATTGAATCACTGATTAAAGCTTTTTCCTCATTCATCTTTTTATTTCAGAAGTACAGATCCTAGCCTTAATCACACTTTTCATTGATAAGTGAATAAATTATCCTGTTAAGTTTTAACTCTGAACTGAAAAACCGATAGTCTGTTTACAGGCCACTTTGTGGACTTTGAAGATATTGCACAAGAAACTCTGTTAGGGCTTTGACTTCAGGGTTTTGATCTTTAAAAATTCAGTTGAATTAACCATTTGTATTTTATAAAAACTCCAGTCACTATGAAGAATAGCATCCATTTCTCTTATTCTAGCCTTTAGGATTGCAGCAACAACTGTAAATGATTGCAAAAGAGTTTTGCTTTACAAGTGGAAAGTAGTCACAATTTCCAGCCATGTCATTATAAATTCCTTTTCAGAAAGTGGGTAGTATAAACAATGTTTATGATTCATAAACTGAAATTGTTTTAAATACACAAGACCATGGCTATGTTTAACCTTGTTTGAGCTATCAATCTTTCAATTTCTTGGTACTGGCTCAAGAGAAAAACATCATATTTAATGTGTCTACAGGGAGATAGACTGACCTTCTCAATTACCTTCTAGATCCTGTTTAAGCACTTCTCTGGAGTCAGACTGATGCCTTTGTCCATGTTTTCGACATGCTTGTGTGTTGTTTCTTTCTTTCCCTGACAATCAAGTGCCACTGAAATTCAACCCAACCTTTCATTCAAGAGGTAGCTTTTTTGCAATATGATAGAAAAGTTAAAGAAACTGCCTAGTACTGATCAGGATATTTATAAATAAATTTCTTACAATGCAGAATTGGTTTGAAATTATCCATATGCCCATCCTTCAGTCAACAGATCGTGCTGCTGCTAAATGCTCTTTTGGCAGCCAGGACATTGCAGTTCTTCAGAATCATCCCAGAATACATGTTCTCCTCAATTCATTGGCTTTAACAGAGAATGTTCCACATATGTTTCCACCACCTTTTCCATCTTGCATTCCCTGCAGGCTTTTCCATGAACTGATCTAAGTCATTTGCCTTGTGTTCTCCAAGGCTGTGTTTCCACCCAGGCCAGGAAATCTTAGAGAACTGAGTTTTTGGTATCGATTCCTTTGCTCCACAGGAACCACTTTGTTCCTCGCACCATATATAAATTCCTTTCTTTAGTTGACTTCTATATTCTCAACTCAGATTGTTCTGCTTCTGATTAGAGATGCATAACTACATGCAATTTTTTTAAGCATGTTATTTTTCATATTTGAGAGGCTACCTCTTAAATGTTCTCTTCTGTAATCTGCTTTCCACTGTGAGGATGCTGCTTTATCAGCCATGTAAAGGTTGCCATGCTTATTCTTTACCTTCATAAACAAACTTAGCTTTTTCATTTCTGCTTCTCAAATATTTGTCAAAGAGTCATTGTTGTCTCCATTAGCAGAGAACCCACATGACCACTATTTCCTACCTTCATTCTTCACTGTGCAGTGAATGGAGTGACCTCAGTGTTGACAATGCCCCTTGTTGAGCTGGGCATGGGATCTGCAAGACCACCCCTACAACTTCAGACTTTTCTATCAGCTGATCAAAACTCTGAGTCTTGTGAAAGGCTGAACTTCAGCTTTGTCTTTTCCTTTCTTTAAGCTCGTTCAAAATAATGGTGAAGAAAATCACAGGAGGAATTCATTTCAGCTAGTACTACAGAGAGGACTCCATTAGAATGTCAAAAAGACCATTTCCTTTCATAGAACTTATGGCTGGTCATCCTATGGTCAGTCTGAAGAAGGGGGAAACACATTACTCTTTGTTGTAGCAACATGCATACAGATCTACACGTAGTTGAAACCCCATGCAAGTATTGCAGAAGGAAAATGAGCTCCCTTTTGAGTAGCTCTTCTCCCCTTATTTTAGGCACAGACAGAAGGATTGGAGGAATCCATTTAATCTGAATATTTCTAGAAATATATAGTGTTAAAATTAGCTCAACAAATGCATCTTGACACTATTTCTTGGCTGCAGTGTGGTGGAGGTGACCAACATGCCAGGAAAAGCTTATTTCATAATTTAAGTGATGAGAGTAGCTAAAGAGCAGAAGGGTGTGGGGAGCTAAAGTGATGCAGGAGATTATCTATTAAAATGTTATCAGAGAATGCTTGTATCAGATGGTGTGGGAGCACATTGTTACTGCAGAAGCAGCAGGCACAGCAAGAGGAGAACAGACAGCTGGGGATGTAAAACCTGGTACTAGGCAGGAACTGAATCTCCCATCCACCACACAGGAGGGGAAATGTTATACAGATCACTGAGATAACTCACAGGGGTGGGATTGCTTCTTTCTTTTCTTCTTTTCAGGAAATGCAAGGAAACTTCACATTCTGAAAATGTGATTTGTGGGGGTTTCATTAAGAGAATGTAATTGTACAGCTTTTTAATGAGGAAGCAAATTATAATTGTTTGACAACCAAGCTGGAAAAAGAAGACTGAGTTCTTTTAAATGTCTTATGAATTGAGTAAAAAGGTTATATGTTGGAATACAAGTTAAAAGAAAAAAAAAAAAAAGATTTCTAAAACAAAAGGTCTGAACTACCACATTCCAGTTAAAATTCCAGAAAACCTAAATGGCAAATTTATAAAACTTATAGCAATAAACTGTTCTAGTATGTATAATTTCATTTCATAAAAATAATAGAAATAGTCAATTTTTTGTAATTGATAAAAATGCAATGTGCATAGTGCTTTCTGTATTATCTCCACTGTAAAACACCTCCCCTGAAACTGGGGGAGGTTCAAACATTTAACTTGTCCAGACAGTCAGTTTAGTTGGACTGAATTCTTTTTGCCATCTGCGGAAGGCTGGTGATTGGTTTTCCATGGTGCTAGCTGGTATTAGACTATTACAGCAAAAAGTAAATGTCAAAAGAGATAATTGTGAAAGACATCATGTACCTAAAAGGTGGATGTTTTTCTAGGGGAACATCATTTTTTTAATGGATTATGTTTATTTTTACATTGTGGTTTTATCTAAAGTTCCAAAATAGTGGGGAGAATGCTGGTGTATTAGATACAGGCAAACAATGAAGTTGACCGTGTCCTGTAAATTATAGTGATTTTTATAGGGCAGAAATAGGCTGCCCTAAAACAGGCTGTATAAGCCCTTATATACTCTGTCAGCATACGATTGCTGGCTCTCCTATTACAAAATTCAAATGAGTTTGATATTGTGTTTCTTAAGTAGAACTATACTCTGCATAAATATCAAATAAATTAAAAAAATACATCATAACAAAGAAACATCAAAGAAAAACACCTGAAAAAAGAAGAACTAAGAATGTAATATTACTTAAGGCAGTTGGCCATCATATTATTGCTCATTTGTGTTTGCTTTGTCACTACATGGGCCACTGAGTTTCCACATCCAACACGGTCAGGTTTGTGTCTTTTCTTCTGTCAGGCAGTTAAAGTTGCTTTCTCCTTTCTGCATCCTGATCTCTCTGGGCCTAAAAGGCTCAATTAGAAATGGAAAATAGTTTTTCTACACCCTGACTGATTAGAAGAGCATGATGATGAGACCTTTGGAATTACTGGATCAGGCGGTAACAGAATCATAGCAAATCCCACAGTGTCCTGCAGGGAAGGAGATGCGTGTAGCGGTGGGAAGATGCATGGTAGCAGGCACTATAGAGCAGTGGGATTGCATGCAGGCAGACTGAAATTCAGGGAAAATCTCTTTTGTGGTACAGGATTGCATGATGTTAGATGCTCAGCCCAAGGGCTATCAAAATCACATTGACACCTTCTGCTCAACACATCCTGTTCTCCCCAGTTAGCCCCTTGGGCGTGCTGAAGTTCTTTGTATTTTCCATAGTAACCTGTACCACTAGACTGATGTTCTAGAGTCTTTGTTCCTGGAGCAATATGCCATGCAGGGCTTTTCTCCTTTCTTACACCACATGTGATAGCCTTGCCAAGGTCTTCTGTCTCTAAAATCCTATAGTGTAAGTCAGCATATAATGCTAAAAACTGCCTGTTTCATTGAAAAAAACACTCTTATAGCTGAGGCTCAGAGACAGCAATGAGCATTTCTTGAAAGGAAATTATGATTTTTCTAAGTAATGCAGAAACATTAGTGTCAATAATCAATGGCATTAAATTACGTGAAAATTTTCCCCTGTACTACTATTCTACATCCAAGGTTTTTTAGTTTTGTTTTGTTTTTAATGGATATTGATTTCCTTCATCTGTGGTCAGTGCATTTCCCAGGAATGACTCTCATGATTGGACTGCAGGGGAGCAGGAATACTGTAGCAACATTTAAAGAGAAAAAGTGTATTTGGGAGCATATGACTTGAGGCATTGTTTGAGCTCAGCTTGTGCCACCCCAAAATTACACATTTCAGCTTTATAAAGTAAGGCATACTGAACAACAGTTGAAGCTCAACAAAGCATTTACAATTCAAATTTTGTGCCTGCCTAGCTTGCCTGTCACTGAAAGTTAGGCTTAAATTCACAAAGGGGGTTATTCAGAAGCAAAATGAAATGCTGCTTCTATAAAAAAAAATTAAAATGTAGTGCATATTCAGATAAGCAGCTGTTGTTCATTATCTGGAACCAAAAGTGATGGTAGTAGTGAATGCAGTGACCTGTGCTGCGATTAAAATCAGTTTGAATTGTCAGCTATCAGCTCAGCACAATAGGCATTATGTTTTATCTCTATTCCCCTGTCCCTGCACTCACCCCATCTGTGCTGAGGTGATGTCTCTAAGGATCATCGTAGTAACTTTTTAACACACTTCAAGGAAATGGCTTCCACTACAAACATCCTTCAAACTACTTTGTACTTCGTCAGTAGCATAACCGGTCTGCAATACAGTGAAAATCTAACTCCTTTTTGAAAGAAGCCTGCAGTGAACTGCTGAGTCCCCAAAGCCCTATCTTTCCCAGTAACAGCTGCTCTATACATTACCTGTGATGGTAACAGGTGTTTGGGGTTTTTAAACCCTTGAACAGCTTAAAAACTGTGGGTTGGTAGCACACCAAGGAAGTATCAGTCTGGTGAAACTGTAATTCATAGCTTGGATGCATTGGTACTGCAAGATAAACATTCTTAGAGTGGAAACTAGGGTTATTAATCACCACTATCTGTTAATTTATTGTCACAATGTGGCTTGGCAGTACTAATATTCCGCTATAATCCAAAACATAAGAGGCAATGTCAAATTATCAGTTTCATCTCTTGAAACTCAGCTCTTTTATGTATTTCTCTCCTTCTATTAGCAAATGTGCACCAAGAACATTTGTCATGATGTTATCTCTGATGATTATATTATTGACTTAGGGATTAGTGAATATTCTATACTCTGTGTTATTTTATGCATTCACGTATTTAAAATCTCTAACTGGTTCAGCTTTGTTACCAACAGCAAAAAATTGTAACTAGTTTGTTTGCACACTGGACCTTGTTATTCCCTTTCCCTTACTATCCTCCATCACTGGATTTTTCCCCCATCATCTAGTCAGTCTAGCCTGTCAGTTTTTTCTCTCACCCTGAAGAAGGTATCTTCACTTGATTCAGTAAATTGCTCTAGACACGTTTGACTCTTTGGCCTAGATTTCCCCTGACTATAATAGAAGCTCAGACAACTTGCTCACATCTTTCATGCAAAAGTCATCACAAGATGTGAGCCCATGAAATAGTATATATATAGACTCCATTCAGCCACTTCAGATTTAAATATGAAAAGAATAAAATGAAGTGATGTGTTTTCACTGAGGGTGGGAGCAAAGATGAATTTAATTAGTTAAAAATCTATTAAAATGTTGAACCGCAGAAAGCTCTATGAAAATTTTCTTTAAAGAGATAAGGAAACCTAGCAACTGTTTCTGCAAATTTTACAAGTGTCTTCTCACTACCTAAAGTAAACTAAAACTGTCTCAAGATGAAATTCTCTTCTTGTTGATGAAGATAAAGCTACATTTTCCCTAGCATCTTCATTCATTTCGTACTATGCACATGTGAAAAAGCTTGGGTACAGGTTCAAACTTCATTTATTGCTGTCAGTAGTTCCATTGATTGGCAGTTTTCCTATCATGTAGCTACCTAACTTAAGAAAAATGTGAAATTCGTTCATTAAGCCCCGGGTTTTCTAAAATGTCTTCAATGATTAGACACAAGTAGGGACTGGGAAGGAATTACAAGGCCAGATCAGGACTACAGTGAGTTTTTTTCAAGCCAAATATGCTAGAAAAATAATCAGGCCTTGAATATCTTTGTGCCTTTCTTTGGTGCAAATTGGTTCTTAAAAGAACTAGGAATCTGAGGAACAGCCCATGCCCAGGGGTTGCATCCTACTGTGTGCCTCTTTAGAGTGGGAAGGGCAAGAGGTTTGAGGAAAGTGAGTCAAACCATTTCAACGAGATAAAGTTATGTGGTGGGAGGCTGTAACTATGGTGATGAAACCACTCAGGAAAATCAGAGTCCAGAGGGACTGGACCAATGGTGGTTCATATCCAGAAAGCCACTTCAACCTCCCAAGTTAAGGGGAAAAAACAGTTGATGAAGAATAAAGACTTTTTCACAAAAGAATTTTTACTGATATTCAAGTGATTGAAATATGCTTAATATGGTGTGCGTAGGTGCCTCATCTGAAATCCAACACAAGAGGCATGATTTTGGCAAAAGCAAAGCAGCAACAGATGCTTCCGACAACCAAGTTGTGTAACAGGTTTCTCTTTCTGCAACCTGGGTCAGCTGTTCCTCACAGAAAGTTTAACTGAAATGTTAAGGCATCTGATACTAATTGGAGGGTTGAGAAGAAAAATGGAGGTGTGATACATACAATTGAGGTATGATCTTGTTTTCCTTACATTGATATTTCCACTGGATTCTTCATTTGCCAAAGTTGCACATAACCACAACCTCAGGTACTTGAGCTTTCATATGACCACAAGAATTTTGTATTTATCTCACTTATGTAATAAAGAAACAAGACCTGCAGCTGGTTGAGAATTTTGTAGACTGACAGAAGCAAAGAGAGTGGGAATTATTATTACAGAAGAGTATTTGGTGTACATTGTAAAACCCACCACTTGTACTTTGCTGCACTGAACTGTGTTTTCAGTTTGAATCACAATTTCTGTGATTCAGACTTTTAGGCACTGGCTAATAAGAGTTTCGATAAGGTATCTGTGAGGTTGCACTGTTTTGACACCAAGGCTATTTAGAAGCTATTTTTAGGTCACTGTGATGTTAATGGTATTGTAAATGTGGTACTATTAGGCATGGAAATGAACTGCTTTTAGTCAGTGAAATACCTCACATATACTGTGGTGAATCCATAAGGTGATGTGTGCTTTTGATGATCTGAGTTATAAAATGTGCATTTGAGGAATAGCCATAGATCTCCCTAAAAAATTACTTCACTGTTTTGATTTATTTTGCCCTGCCAAGCCAAGACAGTTGTGACCCAGAAATAGGCAACAAAGCCCTGCCAAGTTTTTGCTTTGAAAGATACTTCTTTGAGTGGCTGCAATAGTGTAAATAGGAAATATTTTTGCCTCATAATTTCTGCTGAAGTAAACCTTAGCTTATTGTAATAACTTTAATATCTCTAATCACACTTGAACCTAACAATATTAATTGAATCCTATGTAATCTAACACGGCAGCTTGCCCTGTCATGAGAAAAATGTCAGTCAAAAATCACAGCTAATCATTGCAAAAAATTATTAGGAAAAATAAGTCTTGCTCATTCACAGAAGTGGGTGATCTGTAGATTGCTTCCCAGTCTAGGAAAATAGCACTACATAGAGTATCAATATTTATATGCTATTAAATCAGAAACAGCAGATGTAGTCTGGATATCTATGTGGTATAGTTTCATATGAAGTACCTTCAGTAATATGCTACCAAAAATGAGAATAAAGAGTTTATAATATGCAATTTCTGAAATTTATTGCAGTCTTGATCATTACACTGCACCTACTGCAGCAGACCTTACAACTGTAAATCATAATATGTATCATCTGCACATCAGTAATAACCATTAGCCATTAGCTATAAACAATTATTTCCAACATCACTTACAAAAACCAATTTCAAGTTGTCACTTTAAAAAGCTGCAGTAAAGACCAGGAGATTTTTCCAGAAAATGTACATTTATTTTCAGGTACAATCTGACCTATTAATGAAGCATATTTAAACTATAGCCACAAGCACTGACACAAATAGCTTTTTCCATTCTTAACACAAATATAGTTTCATAGATTGAAGCTACCATGTATTTTTGATAGTTCTTAAGAGAAAACATTATTCAAATACACCCATTGCTTAATTTCTGCTACCCACTCTGCCCTTCACCATTTTCATCATCACTCTAAATAGTAAGTCCAGCCTAATTCCTGGGCAAGATAGCCCCCATAGCAGGGCAAACCTTGTGAGAAGGTAAACCTTTCCCTTCCATTGATTAACATCTTTTATCACTAATAATGAGACTGTACGCACACTAAAAAAAATATCTCCTATGCATAATAATTTCATGTGTGGCCCCGACTGCCAGAAGAGTCCCTGCCCATGAGCTGGAAGATGTGTGTGGGCAGGGACAAGTCACTCTCTGAGGGATGGAGCCAGCTGAAGCTTGTGCAACAGAAACAGAAGGGTAGCAGGCTGTGGGGGAGTCACACCTCAGGGTAGTATCTTGTGAGGCTTATCAGTATCTCCTCAGGATGGGTTTTAGTGTGAGAAGGTGAGATGAAATGTCTCTTAGAGCTTGAAGATATAATTTTTGAGGTTTTTTTGTGGTTGGCCTTTTTTTGGGTTTTTGTGTTTGTTTTTTTTTGTTTGGTTTTTTTTTGTTTTGGTTGTTTTTTTTTTTTTTTTTTGGGGGTTTTTTGGGTTTTTTTTGGTTTTTTTTTTTTTGTTTTGGTTTTTTTTTTGTTTGTTTGTGGGGTTTTTTTGGGTTTTTTTTGGTTTTGTTTTTTTTAAGGAGTGAGATTCTGACATTTTTATGTGTTTCTGGCTTGTGTAAGAAGAAAGAAATGTATTGAGGAAAATACTCTCACAAATTGAGAGTATTATATAATATTATTATATTAACATCTGAATCCATGTACAGTTCATATATGATTACCTAGAAACTAATCAATGGGAATCAAAACAAAAAAAAAGGCGCTTACCTTGTATCTTTTTTAAGGCAACACCAGGTTTATTTCAGGGTTGTGCTCCAGAGGAGGCACTAGGCATGCTGAATGATAGTTGTTAAAAGCTCAGAAACATGA
>VYZR01095615.1:8520-44497 GCA_013400675.1 Oxylabes madagascariensis
AGGGGCAGGGTTGTGGGGTTTTTAGCAGGTGCGTAGGGGCGGAGTTCCAGGGCCTGGGTTACAGGAGAAGTCAGATTCTATTGACTCAGAACGGGAACACCCACAATCACTCTTCCATCTCCTGTAATATCATGCTGAATCAGAATAAAATCAGTGTGTCTCAATATTGTCACAGCATCCCTCTTATATATCACTACTCTTTTTCTGAAGTGCTGTATTCCAAATGCATTTTTAATGCAAATGCATTTTTGCATCTTTTTCCAGAAATCCTGCCCTGTCATTTTGTTGAAGTCATCTTTCATCTTTACCTTTTCTGCCCTTTCTGAGTTTTTCACCTGTGTTGCAAAGAGTACAAAAGATTCTTTGCCTTCTCTAGTTGCCCATGTAGGCATTGACCTCATGCAGAACTGCTTTAGGCAGCATCACCAGCAGGTCAAGGGAGGTGACCCTTCATCTCTGCTCAGCGCTGATGAGCACTGGGTCCAGTTCCAGGCTCCCCTCTACATGGGAGACAGGAACATCCTGCAGCCAGTCCAGCAAAGGGCACCAAACTGGCTGTGGGCTGTGGCTCTCCTCTCTTTGGAGGAGAGACTGAGGGAGGTTGGACAGCCCAGTGTTTCACCACCCACACAGGAAGGAATGTCTTCCTAATATCTAATCTAATTCTATTGTCTTTCAGCTTTAAGACATTGCCCCTGATTTTACCCCTACATTTCCTGATAAAGAGTCTCTTCCCATCTTTCCTGTAGCCCCCCTTTAAGTACTGGAAGGCTGTTATAATGGCTTTCCAACAGAAGGTGAATTTGTTTCTTAGAAAATGGGGTCTTCTTGTTTATAGCGGGAAATCTTTGGTTTTCATTAGTTTTTGGCACATGGAACATTTTGGAAGAAAATATTCTATTTAATTAAATAGAATAAGTGGATAGAGCCCAAACAACAAATAAAATACATGAATGAAAATGGATGGGAAAATAAATGGACCTTAACTGACAGGGTTACTCAAAGGCATTTTTCAAATCTCCAATCCAGTTCATTTTCCCTGTATTGTTTTTTGGTTTGAGTTTTGAGGGTTGTTTCATTTTTTTCCCCACATACTTGCATGTATGTATTGGTACTTTGTGTAAGCCTGCAAAGAAATGTCATTTTAAAATGGAAATAATGGAATTTTAACAGCTTTACTCACCCTGACAAAAGCCATATTCCACAAAGCACTTTCATCTAGAACCCTGTTTAAGCAGCATTGAGAAATACTAAGGGGTTTATGGAGGCAAAGATGAAATTAACAGATTTTTTGGAGGGGAGGGTGTACCTAAAAATGAATCACATAAAACAGCATTTACAGGCTTTGCAAAATCACTTTGCAGGAAAATTCCCACTGATATCAATGAAAGCCTTGACTGAGTGTAGACTGAATTAATAGTAAGAAATGCCTACAATAATGGCAGAAGCTTTTTACTGCAAGCCTATAACATACTCTAGAACATACTGGTTTAGAGCCATTTCTAAGGTTTTAAAACCTGCATTTAAAATAGAGATTATTTTGTTATACCTAGTTTCATGTCAAAGGGAGTTTAGGAAAGTTTCATGCTAAATTGTGACACATCATCATTAATGCTAAAACTGAATCCCATTTTTTCCTTGCAATTTGTTATGTAAACTTGTACCACTGTACTTCTTAGTCACAGTATTAAAAAAAGTTCCCTGTCAACGTGAAGCTTAACCAAACCATTCAGAACAGTGACTCTTGCACGATTCCATCTCACTGAGTTTTCCCCAGCTCCCCCAGCTGCTGATCCCAGAGCACCCATCAGCGCAGAGCAGCCGAGATCCCCTCAGGTGTGGGCTCACGGCCAGCAGCGTGCTCAGGTTCAGGTGCAAGGTTTGTGTGGGAGGCGTGGCAGGAGCACGGCGCTTCCCTCCAGAAGTGTTTAGCGGGAGGAGGCAGCAGAACCACTGCTGACCTGCCCCGAGATGAGTGCACTTCCCCCAAGGCAGTGGGATCTAGAGAGAGCAGCGGCAGATGCCAGGCACAATGAGGCTGTCCCGTGCTGTGCTGTAACTCTGCATGAAATGGCAGCTTGGGTTTCAAATAGCACAGCTTTGGGTTTTCATCTAGGGTGTGTTTACACACAACCCCCCCAGCTCATTACCGCACCAGCTGGGACATAATCTGGGGCTTTCCTGCTCAGGAAAACGGTCCATGGCTTCCAGCAGGGAACACATCAGCTGCTATCAACTCTGCATTAAGCAAAGATGCTGACTAATATAAGTACTGTCGATGTTGACAGGTCAACGAAAGCAAGTGGTCTACAACCTAGCTGGCTCAAAGAGACCTGTAACTTTAGCTGGAAATGCCTGCAAGCAGGAAGAACTTCAACAGCAATAATGGGGATATTTTGGTAGTCAGCTATTTTTGCACCATAGTGGTTACCACATACACATCTAAAATGTTTACACCATTTACACAGCATTTTAACAAACACACAATACTATATCTTAGAAGTATTTTTGTATAGGGACATTGACTAGTGAGTTCTGGATCTTAGCTGCAGGGTGCTATGCCTATTGCTTGATGTTTGACAAGTATTCTGCTGCCTGTCACACTGCCTGAATTAAGAAAACTTGAGTCTGATATCAAGTCAAATTTGTAGCAAGGGGGAGGTCTCATGTCTCCAGTTAATGGGAGTGTTAGCCCCAGGAGAAAAAGTCATTTCCATCTCCTAGGAATCCTAACTCCATGTCAATGCCTTCTCTGCAAGACCAGCATTGTCTCAAGCACTGATTCTAATCAGAGACCAATGCAGAGTCTCCCTTGTTCGTGCCCAGCTTCCTTTATGCAGCAGCTCTCTTAAAGCAGCTAACAGTGTCAATAGAACGTGCCAAAAGCATGGAGCCTTTGCTGGCACAAAGGCCATGTGTAGGGTGTACATTGGGAACAGACCTTTTGCCTAAAGGACCCCAGAAGTCTCTTGTGGACATCTAGGGCTTTCTACCATGACAACAGCAGTCACAGCTACTTAGCTCTTTTTGATGTTAGTTCTTTGCTTCAGGACTCACCCTGCAATGAGACCATAGGATGCCATGTGCTTCCCAACAGAAACAAGGAAAATTTAAATGGAGACCCCTGATCGAGTAGAGTGTGTAATAAAGTTGAGAGTTTCAGTATACTCCACTTTCCTTCTCTGACTTAATGGTCCTGGGACAGACTTTTCCTGAGACTCTTTCAGTGAAGCAAGCAGACAATTCACTGAAGTCAAAATAAAGTATCAGAGATTGAAACCTGCTGAGGGTATGGGGATATTCCCCTCATCTGACTGAGAGGAAGCAGCTATTAAGCAGCACTAGGAAAGAGTTAGAAGAGCCAAGTAAAGATGTTAGTGCCTGGTATGATTAATTGCCATTTCTACTTCTGGAATTCTGGGGTAAACCTGATGACATGATGTCATGTCCTCCCTGTATAAAGAGAACAACTGCCTAACATATAAAACAGCAGCATCACACTCAGTATCTCCTGCTAAAATTGAGAGAAAATTAGGTTATCTGACTTTGGTTATTTATTCTGGAATTTGGCCAAGTTAACAAAGTTAATCTCATTCTTGCCAAGTCTATGTCACAGGGTATTGATGTGGTCAGCACCTTGGCAGCTACAGCGTACACAGCCCCTGTTTAGATAATTCTTTTCATACGCATACTGTAAAAAGACTTGGCTTTTACATACAAAGTAATTGTGAACCGGAATGTGCTTATTGCATGAGTGCAGCAAAATATTTCTGGAAAATTATTTTCTTCCTCCCTGCTAATCGGTTAAAATCACATGGGATAGCCAGGGTGTAGTGCAGATGGAAATAATCAGGAAAATATTCAGTTTCCATAGGAGATTTACTTTTTTTCCTCAAAGCTTAGAGTATTTTCATGTTCTCCAATCTGTTACAGCAAAAGATTATCCTCTTCTCCTAAGAGCATCTTGATTACAAGTTTTGGATTTGGGTTTGAATTCAACAGAACTCTTGACTTCTTTAGAGAGGAAACCCATGTCTTGCCCAAAGTGAACTCTCCATAGACTTCCATTTACAATCAGTGGAATGGAAGTTGCTCCTCCAGCCAATGACTCACAGCTCCCACTTCAGGCTCCTACTTTGAATATGGCAATGACACCAAAATTAGGTGTGTTAGGTGAGGGCAAGTGAATTCTTTCCTTTGGTTCTTTCTGATGACCAATGGGCCAGCTTGTGGGAGATTTGCTGAGGCATCTATTTGTTTTCAGAGATAACAATTAATATCCAGATAAATGGTTTAAACATGTACAGATAAAGCAGGAAAGTACCGTTCCGCATTGCCACTTTATGCCCGATTGAACCCTGCCTTTTGGCAAAAAAAAAAAAACAAACAAAAAAACAACCAAAAATATCAAAAATCTCCATGATTATTCCTTGTACTAAATGGTTGTCCTCATCCTAACCCCCACACAGAGTGTTCCAGAAAGAAGGCATTTTGGGGCAAGCTGAGGAAGAGAGACAAAATGCCTAAAGGATTTTCATACACTGGTGATTTTGTAGAGGGCCATTCCAAAAGGGAAGCCAGTTGGGGTTACTGGTACTGTACCAAGTTGATGCCCATCAGCCCGTAAAAAAATTCATGTCATTATCATTGGCGCAAGGATATATTTCCCTCTTATCTTTAACACAAGCCAGTATAGAGGAAAACATACAGACGGGAAGGCATGACAGATGTGAATCACCTCTATTAACTTGCAAAAGTCATGTACATGTGTCAAAACAGCATATTAAAATGGATTAGCCATTCATACAAATAAGAACAACATGTGCATTTGTTTAGTTGGGAAAAAAATCACAAAAGCAGTCAATTCTCATACAGCACATGTGAAAAAAAAATCTTGGCACAAAGGACAGTGTAGCCCAAGTGTTCAGATACATGTTTCAAGTACGCAGACTTTTTTTTGCAGCTTTCAGGTTATTAGTTTTCTCCAGAAGGCCATGAGAAACCACAGCTTGAAGGGAGACATAATGGCTTTACACTCCCAGTATATTCTCTAAAGTCACTACTTTTTGTCTTGAACTTTTTTCCATGCGGATTTGAATCCTATTAACAGAGCCATCCCAAAATGACTTTAAACTGTACAGTAAATACAGTAGTTTGAATAATAAATTTGTATTGGGGCATTTTTTTCCCCTCACTCTTTTCAGCTAAACTTTCACAATATACAGAGCTGCCACTTAGCATGCACAGAGCACATTTTCTACCAGTTGGACTCCCACTGTCAACCCTGCATGACAACCATATTGACAGATGGGCTATATTTATTTGACAGGTTTTGGACCAAAGGAAGACACTGCAGTTTAGATGAGCATAAGTATTTCGTTATTAGCACATAATATTCCCAATAATTTTCCCCCTTATTGGTATTTTGTTTCAGAGGTGACAAGAAGGAAGCATTGTTGACTCATTGGTTTACATATGCAGCAGAAGTTTTTGGTTGTCCAAGAGTATGCAGCCATGTCACATGAAAAAAATCCCTAAACAACAGGGTAGAAGAGCATTATATCCCTCGGTAAAGATATAAGGTCCAAAATCACTTCCACAAACTCAGCCCCCTCCCTTGCCTTACAGCCTTCTGAAAAGTTGTCAGACAAAAATATTTTGCGTAGGCAAAATCACAGCGGTCAGTTCTCCCTCAGCTCCTCTGGCAGCTCAGCATAGCCACACATTGCCCACTCTTAAATTAGACCCCAGTGATCTTTTTATTTCAATGGCAATGGCAATGTTACAGAACTACTTTTGCTCTGGAAAATAATTCAAAAAGTCTGAGATATTATTTTGGTCACACTTTGGGTTGGTGTCCTTGCAACTGCAAAGATGCTGCCACAGTTGTCCCATGTTTTCAAGCATAGCAGTGTCCCAGCTTCTCTTCTGAAGTAGAAGCACTTACGCTTTGTGCAAATTCCATTGACACGCAGCCCTGACAGGTCAAGCTGGCTGCTGGTGGAGAGGCAAGGCGAGAGGGGAGTCTCAGGGGTCATTGGTGTTTTTTGTTGAAAGTTGGCCCTATTCAGCCCAGGGTAAACTGTGGGAATGAGATGTAACCACAGTGCCAGCTATCAGGTTATGGCCATATGCAGAGATTGCTGCCCACTGCTGTTGAGCCAAATTAGCTTTACCACTGGTATCAACAGCAAAGGATTTGATTCTCAGGCACCTGCTGATAATTCATTTGAAATCTTTGACTTGTTTCCAAATAATGTCTCTTTTCAAATATACTTACGTTGATCACTTTCAAGTTTCCCCTTAAATGCCAGAAATTATGTGAATTAAAAACAACCTCAGCCATCCCTGAGCTTCTTTGCTTTCACATCAGTCAACGGTGGAAAGAGTTTTCTATTTTAATTAATTAAGAATAAAAATCAGTATCCAGCTGAGATGTAGGGTCTCTTTTTTTCCTGTGGAATCAAGTCTCCCACGAAAAGTAGACATTTAGGCTGGAAATGCCGACTCACATGAAATCAGAAGTCTGTGATCAGGGATGTCAAGACCACCAGAGATTAATGTTGCATTAAATCCTTGCGGTTGAAAAGAAACCACAACAGTCAAGCCCCTTCTCCCTGGACACGTGCTACACTTCACTGCTCCCCAGTTTCTCCCTTCTTTCTCATATTTCACTGTGTGGGTGCATATGTGTGTGCGCATATACATATGTGGGGGGGTGCTGAACTGTGCTCTCACTGTGCTCTGTTTCCTCTGGTAGTGCCTGCCTTCTTCCCTGCTGCCTGCGCTGCTGTGCATGCCAGCAACATCTATGCACACTCAGTGAATTATGCGGAGTTGCCTCTGAAGCCAAAGGAGGAGGTGACAATTGGTGGACATCTTTTTCTGCCTGACAGCATATGTAGAAACAGTCCAGCTGAACAGATTTCTGTCTGTGCTGAGGGGACCAGCAGATTATTTTTGCCATTTGCTGGCTTGAAAACTCAGCATTTCAATGCCTTACTCCCTAGAAAGCTATTGGGCACAAAATCCTGAGAATATAAGAACTGATCTTGGAAGGTGGTATTTGTGCCCCCTCCTATTTTTCCATCTTTCTCTTCAGCAGGCAATGTTGAAAGGAGAGGTACAATAATGCTGATAATTTATAAGCTGGCAATGGGATGTAATTTATAAATCAAGCAACTGCCATTGAAGTTTCTGAAAATCCCTGTAACAAGTACAATTCTAGCTGAAGTTTTGCCTTCCTCCTGTCTCCTCCGGGAAAACTCAGCTGGTAATAAACAGAAGTGGACTTTAGTTCACAGAGGTGTTCCCTTCATTTCAGGTGGAACCACAAGGGCAAGAAAGGGGAAAAAGGAAATACTGATGCTTCAGTAGTCATAGTTACAATTCTCTGGTGTCAGCATCAGATAATGTCACGTCTTTCAGGATCTGGAAATTTTTTTAACTCTTACAAGAGTTTAAAGGTTACAGTTATTTTACCTAAAGCAGGACATGCATGGGGCAGGAGGAAAGGGGCTGTCATTCTGCCAGCACCTGTGTGTGGGAGCAGACTGCTTTTTCAGGTACTTGCCGGTGGGTTTCCTGTCNGCTTCAGTAGTCATAGTTACAATTCTCTGGTGTCACGTCTTTCAGGATCTGGAAATTTTTTTAACTCTTACAAGAGTTTAAAGGTTACAGTTATTTTACCTAAAGCAGGACATGCATGGGGCAGGAGGAAAGGGGCTGTCATTCTGCCAGCACCTGTGTGTGGGAGCAGACTGCTTTTTCAGGTACTTGCCGGTGGGTTTCCTGTCAAAGGCACTCCTTTTGCTCTAAGGACCACTCAATTTTCAGGGCAATGATGTTCTTGGCGTGGATTTTTACATGTGATAGCCTGCACTGTGCTTCTGAGGCCCTGTCTTCTCTAGGAAAAAAGAATTAATCTTCTGGGCATATTTGCTCAGGGCTCCCTGCCTTAGCTGAAGCATCCCTAGGGGAGTAACCTTCATGCTGGCCATAGGGTCTCCACAGAAGCACAACTAGCACTCTTAGTATTGGTGTTTAAGCTGTGCATTGCCAAAAGGTCCTCACCTAACCCTACTGCCAACCCTCAAAGCAGCAGAGATGCTACAAACCCTCCTGGGCTGCTCTTGCAGAATTTTGAGCCCCTCTAGCTGGTGTGGAAAGACCAGCAGATAGGTTTCCACTCCAACTGCCTTTGCAGGGGAATTGTGTTAAAAAACAATTGTTTTCCCCAAACCTTGGAGAATAGTCTTTTTTCATTACAATCATTGTAAAGGCACTGACCTAAATGCAGTGGTGCTTGCACAGTGAATGCATAAGCAGCTCTCCAATATCTCCTTTGAAAAAGAAGTTGCATTTTTAACCAGCATGTCTGGGTACAGGCCTTTTGGGCAATCAAAGGATATGTGACATACAAATGATATTTCCTTTGATATAAAAGTCCTGGTGCTCTTAGGAGAGCCAGGAGGTTATTTTTAATTTATGCATTTGGCCAAACATCAAATCTTATGAGCCAGACAGTTCCATATGAACGTTTGACATGCCATGTGATTACTCAAGTGTTTCAGCTGGGGCACGCTTCATCATTTTCCTGAGTTTGGCGTCATACAGGCAGTCACTACGTCCCCTCCTGCCATGGAAAATATAAACTCCGTGCTGCCCAGATCAGGCTGGAGTCTCTCAAATGTGGGATGGCACAGATCTGAATTCCTCTTTGCCTGAACTGTGAGGGAGCTGTTATCACAGGGGTTCTTCATGTGTCCTTACTGTGCATTGTTTAGAGCAAAAACCATGGTTTTGGTTATCTCTTACCATGTGAAACATCACATCTCCCCAATGTTATGATGCTATAATCACTCATCACATCCGTCCCAGAAATTTTTGTATGTAGAAAGTTAATCTTGATATTTTTTTCATTGGTAGGCAGTTTCATGTCTGCAATATGCAGATTTTTTATAGAATGGGAAAAAAATCCATAACAGAAAGTGAAAAAAATCCATAACAGAAAGTGAAAAACAGAGAGAAAAAGAATATAAGAAAGCTTGGTGCTGTAAAATAAAGTGATTTTTGAGGTAATCATGTTCCCTATAGTAAAATAAAAGCTACAGTTCTTTACCTCTGACAGGCTGAAAGATACATTTTTTTGGTATGATTCAAATTTCTCTTTTATCGTTCTTTTTTCAAAAGGAGACACACTAAAAACTAAAAGTTGCACAGAAAAAAAAAAGACTTGGATATAAATAAAGATGAGGTACAACAGATCTGGGACACATTAACTTCCAAATGTATAAAAGAAACAACCACAAAAAAATCCAACTCAAAACATTTTATGTTAACATACCAGTGAAAGGAAGTTCTAGACTCTGATCTTCTTCAAGATGCTTCCTAAATTCTGCCTGGAGCTCAAATTAAATCACATTGTGTACTTGCTTGGAATTTTTAAATCCAGGTAACTAAGAGGGCTTCAACGCACCTCTTAAAGTATGTCTTTTTAATGTTGATTTAGAAATAGAAGGAATTGATTTTCCAAGACAAGAAAAATTTTCTAAAGAGAGCAAAGTTTTACTGCTCCAAAAATTACTTATTAACCATCCTACAGGAATCAAAAATGGTAAGTAGGTGTACTAAGAAATCCTGCTGGTTTTGTTTATTCACTTGAGATTATTTGGGTATATAGTTGCAAAGCCATTTTATTAATCTTGCCTGGGTAGGATGTACATGACAGACAATTCCTAGAACAGGAGGCACAGGCAGCTATGCTGGTGGATTTCTGCCACCATCAGAGAGTGGCTATTTCTGTTTCTTGCTGCTATTGCCACTTCTTTCACTGAACATCCCCTGCAGCATTCCCACACATGCTTCACACCTTCCAGACACACACAGATACAGATGTAGGGAATGTACAGCCCACTAATTCATTGCCAATACCCAACTCATTCTGCCTGGAAAAGTCATTACTACCTATGGAAGGCTCAACTAGACTGAGCAAGAGGTGATTTATTAGCTCCATATTTAAATTTAATCATCATAATCTAGGAAAGAAATATTGTCATTCTTTTCAACTGGGTTACTCTGGATTTCTGACAACAATTTTAGCTTTGCAACATACCTGCCTGCCGACAAACTCCTATTGTCAGTTCTGAAAGTACAGAGACCAGCATCTTGAACTCTGGCATAATTTCTTTTGTCATAGATTATCCAGCAATTGTAATTATTTATTGCTGGGCACATTATTCCGGCACTCTCCATGGATCCTACAAACAACATAGGGGTTTTTTAGGCACCAGTGGTTCAGCTGACATTAAATGAAGTCAGATGAAGTTAAGTTTATTGTTAAAAAGTATCCAGAATACTCCCTGGGCTTTTTCTGAAATTTAGTGGAACAGCTAGAAAGACAGGTCAGCTGCTTGGTATTTCAGAAAACCTCATAAATAAATTCTGTAGAGCTTTCTGCTAGTCTTCTTAGTTTTGAAGACAATGGAAACTTGAACGTTTGATATTTTTTAGCAAATGGAGACAGGTCAGCTCAATGAAACCTTTCCAAGTAAGTTAAATGCAGCCCTCAAAAACATTCAGGCAAAGTCAGGGTCGGAGTCAGACCACAACGCCATCCTCAGTCTAGAGGGCTGGGGCCCACACCACATGGTGCAGGAGCATGTCCCGTCGTCCCCCCCCCCAGTAGAAGAAGGAAAGACAGGGAAAGAGCCAAGCTCTCAGAGCACTCAGAGCTCTCAGAGCCTGCCTCTGGCAAATCTCTTGTCTCAGACACATCTATTACATTTTGATCACAACTTCTATCTTCCTCTGACATGTTTCTGTATTTTCCAGCAGGAACCAATCAGTATGAAAATGTTTCCTAGCCCTTACCTGGTGGAAAGGCAGGAAAAGCATTAGTGCCAGCCACTGTGACAGTGATTTTTTTTGCCCATGTTACTCCAAAGGCTGCTGTCATCCAACCCCTCCACAAGCCTTTCTGCTCTAGCCCATGCCCCTAACTGCACCCACAAGGCTCTGGAGGGTCTCCAGAATGGCTTTCAGCAGTGTCCACACAGCTCAGCTGGGTTCAGCATTGCTCATCTTTGACTCACTTTGACCTGAGTGTCCTCCTGCCCTTTCTGGACTGTGACCCCAGCTTCATGTGTTGTCCCATGATGATTGCTTACGATGGATGGAGGCAGGTGAAGGAAGCCCAGAGACCAAAAGAAAGAAAACAGATGAAAAAGCCTTCTCTTTTGTCTATTTCAGTAAAATTTTTAACTGCCAAATGCATCTTCTCTTTCCTGAAGTGACAATCCTGTCCTCCTTCCTGTATGACCTGGCTGTAACCCTGGGAGGAGGAAGTAATTTATTTCTAGCCCTGTTGTTTTAAGTGTGTCTCAGCTTTTAGGCTGTCGTCTGAGGCCACCTGAGATCATGTTTTTCACCTGCCTGCCTGCTCACTGCTGTCCAGTCACCCGGCAAGAGGAGCCGGGGACGGAGCAGCCACAGTGGCAGCCCTGCATGAAGGGTTGACATGGGAGCACAAGCCAGGCTTGTTTGTTCCACACCATTTCCTCAGTGCCCGTGCTGACAGACAGACAGACAGACAGACAGACAGCCTCCCACCAGTCCCTATGGAGCACTGAGCAGCCCTGGCACCGCGGGCGTGCGG
The DNA here is from genome assembly GCA_013400675.1 of Oxylabes madagascariensis. Classification (NCBI taxonomy): domain Eukaryota; kingdom Metazoa; phylum Chordata; class Aves; order Passeriformes; family Timaliidae; genus Oxylabes; species Oxylabes madagascariensis. The sequence goes on from VYZR01095615.1 coordinate 20,177, forward strand.
CTGGGGGAGTGCCAGTGCTCTGCAGCTCCCACCTGTTGCCTTAGAAACTAACAAAGAGACACGGGCCTGTGTTCTTCCTTCCTTTCTTTTTCTTTTTTCTTTATCCTTCATTTTGCTACTCAGATAGTGCACTGTGTGCCAAGTCACAAGGTGGGAGGCAAGAACGAGGAGAAAAGAGAAAAGAAAGGAGAGAGAAGAGTGAGCGTATCAAGTCCAGGAAACATATTTTGAGACTAAATATGAAAGCAAGACACGCTGGGGCAGCTACTGGGCTCGTCTCTGCCTGCTGCCCTTGTGCGGCGTGCTGTAGGAGGTCACGCTGCCACACCAAGAGCAGTTGTAGGAACCAGCTGTGACATCTGGCTTCCATTGAGGAATCTGAACACTGGAACCGGACAATGTTTGTTTTCTCTTGCTTGAGCATGAATCAAAGTTTTAATTAAGAAATCTCAGCGATGTTTTCAGCAAGACTGCCCAGGGTCAGTGCGCAGAGGGTGCTTTTTTAGGGATATGAGCTGGTTGTCGTCCAACCCGTTCCCTGAGGTTATGGGTGTGTTTTGGGGTGAGGAAAGAGTTTCAGAGCCTAAAGCAAAAGGGATTGATGATACTCAGAAAGACCCCATCATTGTCTTTATGTACATGGAGGCCCAGACTCCAAGGAATAACCATTGCCTCCTGTGTGCCTTCTCGTTTTGTCGGCAGCTATTCCCATGACTGAACAACCTCACTGCCCTTCTGTGTGCAGAATCATTTGATCCTTCCTGTGGTTCTTCCTTCATTTAAAGCCACTCTTAGGACCTCCTCTCTCCATTCCCAACAAAGACCACCAGAGCTATGCCCTCTGACACTGCTGGCTGCAGCTCTGTTGTTGCTTGGTTACTACTGTAAGCTACTAGTTCTCCAGCTTTTGTATTAGGGAGTATTTTTTTTTTCAAATAATTGTTTTTCAGACTGTTAGTAACACTTTAGGATAATTTCTGAAATAGAACAACCCTGTTTCCACTTCTGAGTAGTCAGTACCACCATAATAAAATATTTCAAACACATCAGATCTCTAGAAACCCCTTAAATTGGTTCCCAATCCCCATTAAAATTGCAGCAGCAGTTCATCTCTCAAGGGCTACACTGGTTTGGAAAAACACCTGGCACACATCCTATTCCTTCAGTGCACAGCACACCCTGTACAGCTGCAGTTTAGGCAACACATCTGAGAGTCACAATTAATCTGTAGCAACAACAAAGAAACAGAAACCTGAATTAGAGGAGGTGTAGGTTTGTGGGATCCCTTTCTATAAAGAATGGCATTAAAGGGCATTATTCTGTTGGATATAGCTGACACTTCTAGAGTGGCTGCTGGCTCACAGCCACCCATGTGCCCTATAAATCTATTTTTTGTTTTTATGTGTAAATGATGTAATGCCCGCAAGCTTCCTCAGTCAGGGTTCATTATTTAATTTCTCAGGTGGCTGAAGTCATAGGCTTTGTGGCGTCTATGCCCACCCACAATGTGCTCTCACTGCCCAGAAATGAACTTCCTCTTGGACCTTGGATTCTAATTGGTATCTGCAGAATTAAAAGTCCACTGACCACTTCCTGTCATGGGAACAGTTTGGAAAGCATCTCTGGAATGATAAAACCATTTTGATGCCGAAATAATGTGTGTGCTTAAACTAAGACCTTTTCTGATAGAAAGAAGACAATTAAAGCAAAGTTTTGATATGATATCATGTTAAAATAAACCCTGTTTTCATGAGCAAATATCTACTTGGAAAATAAAACTGACCAAGCAAGATAAAGTCCTTGCTCCACCTAATCTAATATTCCACATTGTCAGAATTTTATCCCCCATTTTCTTTACTAAATGGCAGTGCATCTTTACTAACATCACTGGGCTCCTAAATTATTCCTGGGGTGTTTATCACCAGTGGAGTAACGAGGGTTTATCTGTCTCCTTTGCCTTACCTATTAGTGATTAACATATCTCATGTTTTCTTTTAATACTGCTAAACTCACATCCTTGGTGTTGTTTTACCTAAATGTTTATAAATCCAAGAAGTTAACCATGCATGAAAAACAGTTTCCTGGGCACAGAGACTTCCCCACACTGGTCCAGTTGGGCCTGAGAAATTAGTCTTCCTCATAATACTGCCTAGTGTCATGGTACCAAACCCCATGGTTTTCTGATAATATCTGTGATCATTCACTTTTTTGGCAAACTGAAATACTGTGTCCTATTAGCAATTAAAATAAATTTAATGGAGCGGTGTAGAGGTCAAATTATTACTAATAAACACTGATCAGCATTCCCTAATCTGTATCTGAAAGGGTAATCTTCACAAATTACAGGTATTTTCATGAATCTAGAATCAAGCATTAAAAAAACCCCAAAAACATAGATGGATGTGGCCCAAAGCACAGTGAAATCTATAAAAATCAACAGCATCTCAAAGATATAACTTCTTCACTGCTAGAGTTAAAATTCTTATTGAGGAAAAAGAATATAAACCACAGCAGATAAAAGTATGTTTTTATATAGGAACACGAATCTATTTGCAAATACATTATGTGTTTTCAGGTAAGTACATAAATTATGCCTATCTCTAAGAAGGGTCAGAAAGAAGATCTGGGGAACTACAGGTCTATCAGCCTGAACTGAGTGCCAGGGAAGCTCATGGAGCAGATCGGATTGAGTGCATTCCTGTGGCATGTGCAGGCCAGCCAGGGGATCAGGCCCAGTCAGTGAGGATTTGTAAAAGTCAGGTCCTGCTTGACCAACCAGATCTCCTTCTATGACAAAGTGGCCCAGTTAGCTGATGTGGGAAATGTTGGCTTGTATCAGAAAGCCTGTGGCCAGAAGGATCAGGGCCGTGACCATCCCCATGTTCCTCAGTTCTGGTGAGGCCACACCTTGAATTCTGTGTTCAAGTTTCAACACTTTGTTGCTAAAAAGACATTAAGGCACTGAAGTGAGCCCAGAGCAGGGCAATGAAGATGGTGAAGGGTCTGGAGCACAAGTCCTATAAGGAGTGGCTGAGGGAGCATGGGGATGTTTAGCCTGGAGGAAAGGAGACTCAGGAGACCTTACCACTCTCTACAACTGCCTGAAAGGAGGCTGTAGCTATGTGGGGGTTGGCTTCTTCTCCCAGGTAATGAGCAATAAAATAAAGTGGAAATGGCCTCAAGTTGCACCAGGAGAGGTTTGTATCGGATATTAGAAGAAATTTCTCCATCAAAGGAGTTGTCAAGCATCAGAACAGGCTGCCTGGGGAACTGGTGGAGTCACCATCCCAGGAGGATTTTAAAAGATGTGTAGATGTGGCACTTAGGGACATGATTTAGTGGTGGACTTGGCAGTGCTGGGTTAAGGGTTGGACTCAATGATCTTTTACAACCTATACAGTTCTGTGATTCCATGATTCATTCTTCAACAGCAGTAGAGTCATATAAGAGAATCTTCAGGTAGTGGTTATTTAATTTAAGTCTATATTCATCATAAACATTAAAAGAAGAAGAAACAAACAATTTTCTCACAGAAGAAAATCTGATTAAGTGAATTCTTAATTTACAAGGTTCTGAGTGACTAAAACATATTTTTTATCTTCTGCAAGAATTTCAGTAAAAAATTATCACCCTGAGAGAAATGGATATTCATGCTGTAGACAATACAAGGGGCTCCTGCCATTTCTCACAGTGAAAATGCTAAAAGAATGTTTTTGGACAGAATGCTTTCAGCAAAGCGTCTCAAACCAACCTTTTATTTTTCCTCTGTTGAGGAAAATATAAAACAGAAATTAAAAGTAGCAATGAGAAAAAAAAAATCATAAGGAAACCTTTTGACCCCAGCAGCACCTTTTCACTCAGGTAGAATTTTAGCCGTGGAAGAAGAGGAAAGAACAGAGGTTTATTAAGCACGTGAAGCAGGTGAAATTATTTGCTCCCAAGTATTTCTTCATATATTTTTATTCAGTCTTTTCTGCACTGGATGTTTATTTTCCAGGGGTTCATCACTGTAAAACTGTTCCAAATACTACAAAAACCGTGCCATTTCCACAGAGGGTATGAACAGGGGGACTTTGAAGAGAGACACGTGTTCTGCAGGAGGGCAGGTACCTGGGGAGGTCATCCCATTGCCCCCTAGGTTCGATGGCAACACTTGGCCAGCTGGAAAAGTCACCTCACTTCGGAGACCTGCAGCTGACATCCAGAAAGCTGTGATGACAGCCAGGCTCAAACCCTCCCCTGCACACACACAAGGTCTGCTGCTTCCCAAGTCTTGAGATGTTAGCCTGGGCCCCAAGGGTTGCATCGTGCAGGCCAAAAACTCAACACCCTGCATTCCCATGAGAAACTCGCAAAGTCGGATGAGCTGCGTCACAGCAGCCTGCAAAGCGGAGGCCTGGTTTAAAAATACTGCCTGGTGCAGAATTCCCAGGCCATATATAGTTCACACATCTCACGGTAGCAGGAAGGAGCTGCAAAGACACACAGAGACACAGAGAAGGAAGAAAGCAATGAGAGAGGCGACTGCCAGTGTGCAACAAAACCAGGTTAAAAATAGCCTGGGCTGCAACAGCTCCCTCCTATCCCAGGAGCGTGTGGGCCACTGGTCCTGCCTGGCCTCTCTGGCCTGTCTCTCAGCTGCCTATTTTCTGCCAGGAGGAAAGGGCAGGAAGGAAATTTTCGGTTCCTGTAGGCAGAAGAAGAGAAAATGACAGCCCTGTTTGTTTTGACACTGGGCAGGCTCCCCTGGGCTTGCACAGACACCTGGCCCGTGCTGTAAGATCCCCTCATGTGGAGAGCACAGGCTTGGAATGCCTCTCTCACATCCCCCAGCAGCAGCAGGCATAACCCCACGGGTGCCACACTGCTGAGATGAGGTGCCAGCAGAGGAACACAGCCTGCACTTCGATAAGGGCTTTGAAACAAGCCGTCTTCTCCCCACCTTCCTTTGCACATTGAGTCCTGTCATGGAGTCAAAGCTAAGCTGGCCGCGCCTACTCTGGTAAAATAAATAAAAAAGCAAAAAAACCACTTGTTCTGTCCATCACCTCTTCTCCCCCAAAGCCATTGCAAAGGGAAAGCAGCCATGTGCCAAATGGAGTTATCTATCTGCAAGGATCTCCTCCATCACCTTCTCCTAGCCTGGTCCCTTGAAAGGAAAGCAAGAATATGAAGGTGTGCGCCATCCAGGCCAGGATGTGTGATCCTAGACTCCTGGAATCTCCGTGCTTATTGAGATTTCCAGTAGCCAGGTGAGCACTGCCTGACCTTTGGCTTTCGTGGGCAGAAAGATATGCTGATATGTCTCCAGAGGCCAGGCAATTCCTCATGGGGCCAGCTTTAATTGGAAGGCTAGAGTTTTTCTTTTATTCCTGGTCATTTGCATCTTGCAGATCTGGCTGCCTCAGCTGCAAACAACTTCTGTCAACTCCTAGATGCTGACACGAGGCACTAAGAGGGGTCCAAGCCAGAAGTCCAGATTCCAAACATCCCTGAACTTTGGTGAAGTTCAAATCAGAGCACACATCTTTAGTGAGAAGAGGAAAGCTGTAACATGATCCTAGCCCTGGGCAATAGAGGTAACACTCCAGTGTGGTCTGAAGGTGACTTCCAGAATATGTGGTGTGGAGCAGAGCAGAGGAGGAGAGGGAAAAGCAAGAAGGAATTTTTCATATGTTAAAAAAAAAAAAAAGTTCTAGGGGAGGAACTGGATGTCTGTTGTCTGTGGCAGGGTGAGGAAGGTTGCTGACAGAGTAAAGGGGGTTGAGAGAGGTGGATGAACTCTGAATGGAATAAGGAGTGATACCAAAGAGCTCTGTAGGCTGTCAGAGAGGTGTCTGTGAAGGAGCAGAAAGACCAAGAATGCCAGCATTCAGGGAGAAGCCCATCATAGTGCATCTGCCTATCTATGGAATCTTGAGACTACAGATGTATTCAGGCTCATACATCTCTCTGCAGTGCTCTCTGCCTGCCTTTCATATGGATCAAAATCCTCCTAACACCTCACCTCCAGCTCTGTTTGCAGGGGAAGAACTCCTTTAGTGAGAAGGGCAGGGCTGAGCACTGCTTGTGCCCTTGTGGGGGACTGTGAGCAGCATCAGCCTCTCTGTATGCTGCCAGCAGCATCCACACCAGCATTTGCAGCTACTGGGGCAGTGTGGACCTTTCCCTCTGGAGCACAAGAAGCTGCACTCTCCATGCGCTCCTCCTGCTCTCCATGGGCTTGTGCCTCAGCTTAGCACTTGGGCTTGCAAGAATCAAGGTTGAGCACTAACCACACCAGGGTGCAGAAGCAGAGATGCCTTTTTCACTCCATGTTGAAAAGTGGACTCTTTGATCCTTGTTCCCAGAAAGGCTCCCTGGATGCCACAGAGAAGCAGCAAGCAGCCTAACTGGGTTCCCCTAATTCTGTATCAGTGTGCTGTGTGAGATTAGATACACCAGTCGCTGTGCATCAGAGGAACAAGTTTTAGCCTGACTTTAGAGGGGAGCAGTCTGTAGGATTGGGAAGCCACCCCCATCAGATTACATGTGGTTAAGGTTTCAGGTCAGAGCAGGGCACAGCTTAAGGTGATAGCAGCTTAGGCCTTGCTTGAAGGAAGGTGGGATGACAACTGCAAATGTGACCATGCATGGGGTGACTGTGTGTGCAAGGCCTCTCCCATGGGCCAGAGGAACAAACTCTTTGTCAATATCTAACCTCCCTTCAGCCAGCTGATGGTGGCTGTGCCACGCTGTGACACCAGCCATAAAGAGTAAAGGGTTGCTTCCTGGCTCTCACTTCCTCAGTTAATGAATGACAGCACTAATTAACTGACAGTAACATGGAGCTATTCTTGGCCATAGGTGGATCTTACTGAGGTCATACTGGTTGTGGGTAATGTAATTTATTACCCTGTGAGACACTTTGGGATACAGACTGAGAAGGCCACTTGGAAAGTGCCAAAGCAATAATCCAAGTCAGAATTTTCCCAGCAAGGTAATATGTTCCATACTTGCTCTGCCTCTGAGAAATAAAGCATCAAAGTTGCATTGGCTCTGGTGGAATGCTGTAAAGATTTCCAAATACATTGGTGGAAACAGAGGACTACTGTGCTCAAGAGGTGGGTCCCTCTTTGGAGCAAAGGAAGTGCAAGGCATTTATTTTTTTCTTAAAGCAACTCTGAAGACAGAAATCCCACGTGATGGAGAGGTAGTTGTCTGCCAAAGGGAAGTGCTGCGCTTTGGGCAGGCGGGCAGCACAGCACGGGGTCACGCCATCTGGCCCCAGTTAGGGCTGGAGCTGTACTCTAGCTGAACTCTACCAAATTAGCTGTACATGATGCTGCATTCCCTCCTTTCTCAGAGGATCAAAGTAGCTGGACCCAGTCCCAGCTTTCTGCAGATAAGCAGGTCACAGGACTAGTTTGCACCTCTATGCTGCTTGTAGTACACCGTGTTACAGATTCCTCTGAATTTCCTAGTTTGTGCCCATATACACTACATAGTGCTGGTCACATTTTTTTCCCTTTAGTCCTGAGCTAATCTAGGGACCTGGGATAATTCTAGAACCTCTTCCCAGCACAGGTCTCTAGCAGTGCTACATCTGATTATAAACTACTACCACTGTTCTTGCCCAAATGATTTTTATGTTTTCTTGTTTTACCTAAAAAGTTCATTCTTTCTTTCAAACGGCTTCTCCCACCAGGACAACAGCATGAGAGCAGGCATAGCAGCTCAGCAGCCTGGCTTGGATTAAACCCTTGCTGAATGGTGGAGAGAGAAAGGGAGAAAGACAAGACTATCTGGTTTGGTAAGCCATGAGGCATCCCTAATGCCTAAGAAAAATGAATGTGAAGAAGAGGGGGAGGGGGGAGATAGCAGTAATTGGAAATCCATTTCACTTGTATAAAAGTGCTAATTAGTTGTTTATCTGCTGCCACACTGCTGGATTCACAAAGGCACACAGAAGTTACAGCGATTAATTACCAGCAGGGCCTGGAAGATTGTCTCCATAATTCAAATTTGTGATCAAGCAGCAGCCATGGGTTATTCAAAAGCAAACAGTAGAACATATATATAAATTCTTCTTTAAAAAGATAATGTGGTTTTGTTTCATAGGACTGGATGATAAATTTATTGTAATTTTAACCACTGCTGTTGTCTAAGCAACAGGTACTTATCCAATATGCAGGTGGTACCTTTGGAGCAAGTAATTTTTTTTACCTAGTAGCTTATCTGTCAGTAGGNTTTTGTTTCATAGGACTGGATGATAAATTTATTGTAATTTTAACCACTGCTGTTGTCTAAGCAACAGGTACTTATCCAATATGCAGGTGGTACCTTTGGAGCAAGTAATTTTTTTTACCTAGTAGCTTATCTCAAGAATTCATGTCAAATTTGAAAACAGTTTTGGATGAAAAAATAGAACTAGAATTGAGAAAAAATATTTTCAGAAAGATTTATTTAAATTTTGAATGATAGTTTGTGACCTGGTATTCCTATTTTAATTTTAAAAATGAAAACAAATGATTGATTTGTCCAGATTACTCTGTTGATTTGAAAATAAATTTTTTTCCCAGTTCTCATACTCAGTATTACAGCAATTGTTAGCACATGCTTGCATTGTCCTTCCTCCCCATGAACATAAAAAGGTTTTTAGGACCAAATGAGGGAGAAATTTAAACAGAGGCATCCTCTGAGCAAAGAAAAATTCATGAAAATGCTTTGGATAAGAATTTACCTATTTATCAAAATACTTTGGATAAAACATTATGATAATAGAACAGCACCGAATTAAGCTCACACAAGTCCAGTGGGATTGGAAGAATCCCAAAGATTTTGGCATGGGATCATTTTTTACAACATGTTTTTGAGACTATCTGATACTGGAGCAGTAAATATAATCCCCTAAATAAAAGTGCTTTTCATAATTATTTCCATAGGCTATTTTTGACAAGTTTGCTTATTTGCAAATAATTTCCAGTAAGTGCATTTTAAAAGTGATGCTTTTGTATTTTCTTGTTGCTAAAAGTTCAAATAATGAAAATATTTAGTATTAAAAATTACTCATAAACTCTTTAGCAGAGTATTTTTTAAATTAAACAAGAAGCTGTTCAAGACAAGCTTAGAGTGTTGTCCAGCTTGTATTCCAGCTGTACTCCTCACAGACAGTGTGACTGTGGCATTTTCTGTGCTCTGCTGGATGGCCAAAAAAACCCTGCAAACAAGATTTTGGAGGCATCATTTCCAACCACTCATTGAAACTCCAATTTCCATGTTTTGTAGGTCACAAACGATTTTTTTTTTTCCAGGGATACTGCAGCCAAGAAGCCAAGAAGGTTTACTGAAATGTTTACATGCAGAAAAGAGAAAAAAAAACAAAAAACAGCAGAATAAAGTTCAAGCTGATGCCAACAAACTGTGTTTGGTACAGTACAGCCTGTTGCTCACAGCCGCATTCAGAGGTGAAGAAAACATTTTGCTGGGTCCAAGGACTCCCTGCTCAGGAATGGGCTTCCCGCAGGGATGATGCACAGTGCCTCGCAAGCACTTCACCGCTCGCAAGTGAAATAGGGGATCATATAGCAGCTGCTCACTGTTGGTCTTCCCTTTTCGTGTGTGTGGAGAGCCACAAATTCAAAGCAAAAAGTTGCACGAAACGGAGCTGTAACTTTATATCTAAATCTGTAATTGAGCATCTTGGCCATCAGCCACAAAACATCCAATTTATCTAAAAAGAGAGTTCATATTTCAAAAATGAAAAGTTAAAATCCAAGACCAGCCCTTAATTAATTACCAAGTAATGACCACAAAAAAACCTCACAAATCCCAAATTCAATTACCTGAAATATTACTGCTTGAGAGTACTTTAGTCTTCTAATTTGGACATTAAAACATTCCTTTTTAAGTAAGAATGTAAGAACAGGGAAGGGCGAGACCAACACTTTTTCCTCTGCCAACAAATTGAGTCTTGAAGCTTTTGTTGAGCAAAAAACTTTTTTATTTCAGATTAATATCAACTTAGACTACTTACCTTATAACATAGCTGCCGTGACCTAAGTTATGAGAGAACAGGAAATTGAAAAAAAAAAATTGAAAAGAAAAAAAATTGAAGAAAAAACTGAAATAAAAAAAAGAAATCAAACAAGTATTCAATAATGGAAAATAAGCTTTGTGGCTTTGTGGAAAGGAAGAATTTCTCTTTCACCTTTCTGCACATGCTTACTATTTTTTAAATTTTTACACCAAAATGTCCACAAGAGAAAGTCAAGTAACAGTGATGAATTACGGACATGCTCCAGTGTAAAAAAAAAAAAAAAAAATCCAAAATATTTATGAAATGGGGTATTTGAGGGGGATTTATACTTATCCCTTGGACTTTCAAAAAGAAAAAAAAAGAGAAGAAATGCTTACCATTAGTAGAATCACGATCTATATCAGGAAGGGTAAAAAACTTTAAGATATATGAACAAACACTGAGGAAAAAGTCATTACTAAATTAACAGAGCCAAATTTCAGTCAACCAAGTAGAAGACTCCCCTTTCTACCAGTTAGTTTAGACAACCAGTTCTCCCCAGCTCAAAAGCCATCTGCACGTCTAAAAGTTGTCATATTTGGTTTGATTGAAAGGCTCACATAGAAAAAGAAAATACAGAACTTTGAGACATCAAGAATCTTACTGACAAGCTGTGTAAAAATTAAACCTTTTACAAAAAAGACAAAAAGCAGCTAGACAAAGAAGCCAGCACACAAATGTTTTATTGGGGTAGCTTTTGTTGTGAATTGTGAATTGCTCAGTTTACAGGTTTACCAGTTTACAAAGGTCAGCCAGCTACCTTATCCAAGACTATCACAATTTTTTCACAATGATTTTATAGTGTGCTTCTTTTGTGTCATTAATTTGAACAACTCACTGAACAGACAAAAAGCAGGGAGTATTTTTCATGTGGAATCATCGTTCCAGCATCGCTGTCATCCTCCTAATGTCACTGCACCGACCTGTCAGTACCCTCCCTTAGAACACTTTTGTGCAGCAGTTTGTCAGGGTGCCTTGCACAGGGGTATTGCAACTTCCAGCAGTCTTGAAATGCTTTCTTCAGTCTTCATATGTGTGCCGTGCTACTCTCGCACTCAGAGAGCTCTCTGGCAGGGATCTCAATCCTCTGCTTGTGAAAACATTCAGCAATTTTACTCTTAGCAAAACAATTAAAAACTAAATACACAATTGTCACAGAGCAGATACACAGCTCCACCTGGGAAGGCATGCATGGATGACATCTGGCAATGCACAAACTGATTAAAAATTTGCATTAAAACATAAAGTATATTAAAGATCAAGTGTCCAAAGGAAGCCTTTCTCCAAAAACAAAACAAAACATAACAAAACAAAACAAAAAAAGAAAAAGAAATGCTCTAACTATTTGAGTCATCTAAAGAAACAGGGTTTGAAAGGCAGGTAAGTTAAAACCAGTATTTTTCTGCACAGAAGAAATTCAGGTTGCTATTGCTGTATTATATTTCCCATATGAAAAATATAGGATATGAAAAGCTGTGGTACCTCAGAAGAGAATTTGTAATACTGAAAAATCCCTGGGCACTTCAATGGCATATGGCTGCAGATTTTAGCTTTAAAAATTTTTGGGGTTGTATGATCCACTTTCAAAGAAACAGTAAAGTTGTGGGTGTAAAGGATCACTTAATAAAATCGTCGTGTAATTTTTCACATATAACTTAAGATTGTTCAGTCAACAAAGCAAAAACTGGAAATGTTAACATCTTTTTAGTTCTCATTTTAGTTTTTTGGTTTTTTTTCACTTAAACAGCTGCTGATGGGAAGTTCCTCTCCTTTTAAGGCTGGCACAAAGGGATGATATTTTGTCACTGAAAATGATAAATAGAGGTTGCAGAATCTTCATCCTTGGAGATAGCCAAAAGCTGTATGGACACGGTCCTGGATCAGCTGTCCTTGCTGACCTGCTTGGGTAGGGCGGTTGGACCAGACGATCTGCAGAGGTCCCTTCCAACCTCAATCATTCTGTCAATCTGTGATCTTCACTAACAAGAATGATTTGTGATGTTGCAAAAATGGGCTACTAATCACTTACAACTGAATATTGTGAATATGACATACAATAAAAAGGAAGCTAAGTATTTTTAACAAGGAAAACAACCTCAAAGAGATAATTGGGATTGTTTAAATTATATTTACTTATTAAATTTTGATTTCCTAGGAAATGTCTTTAATCTGAATGCCTGAATGCATTTTAAATGTTGTAAGACTGAAGAAAATATTCTCTTGCCTGAGTTCCCTAAGTCTTTATTTGATGATGAGCAGACAAAACAAATGGTGGTAGCTTACATCTTTAAACATTGCATTTAATTGATGGTTCACCATGGCATACATGATCTCATACGTAACTGGTAACAAAACTGCCTTTACCCACCCCTACTCTGCTCTGTGTAGAACTCAGCAACACAAGTATGTGAACTTATATTTAGAAACTTTCTATCTCAATCATCAGTGGGGCCTTTCCTTTTCCCTGGCTGTATAAGATCCCAAACACAGCATTTGTTTTTCAGTGCATGCCTTTTTTTGTGCTTTCTCAGGAACGCTCATCCACTCTTGGCTCCTCTAGTCCCGTTTCATGCTTTGTACTGGCAAAAAGTGTAAAACAGGGACAAGTGGCTGGACTTTGAATGCATGGTCATTCTTATTAAATTTACTGTGCACTGTATACATTCCATCCCTCTGTTTCTTCCTTGCCCATCTCCTGGCCAGGAGGAACTCTCCAATAGCCCCAAAGTGACTCCCCACAGCTTGCATGCAATAGCAACCACTCACTCTCACATCAGTGGTTGAGCAAAGGCATAGCAAAAGAAAAGGGGTTGATGATTTGAGGTGTAACAAAAGTTGCATCTGGGTTAAGGAATGTTGGATGGCTGTAAACAAAATGTTAACTTGCCCCACCTCTTGTAGACTGTAATATTTTACCCAACACCCCCTTCATAGTGCCTCATAGTTTGTAACTGTATTTGGTAAAAGCTTATCTTCCACAGTCTGAATGTGGAAGAGATTTGTTTTTCTATCATGTTCATTATTATGGGATCACACAGGAGCCACTACCTGCTGTAACTACGATTTGAAATGAGGAATGTGTCAAGATTTACTGCTTATTGTCTAAAGGCAGCTTGGAAATATATGTCCTATAGGAATAAATTTGCTTTTCAATTTAAAAGGTATAGCATACAACTTGCTTCGGGATAGAGGAAAATCAACATAGCAGGAAATCCCTATGTTGACACACTCAGGTTGGTGCCACTGTTCTGACCTAATCAGGAGAGGAAATGACTTACAACAGAGCTACAAGCAGGGGTCAGCAGCCTCTGTGAAGCAGCAGCCAGGGGTGTTCAAGGCTTGGGCTCAGTTCTCATGGTGGCATTTAGTCACATCTATAGCACCTTCTCAGACTGCCACTTGGTTAGAAATAAGAGCCAGAGATGAAATTAGATGAAAAAGGCTACAGCGGAAGCCAAGAAAGGCTGGTTTCCTCCTTCCTGCTAAACTGCTGATGACAAACTGTTTCATTCCCTCATGAGTTTCTGTTCTTCCCAAAAGATCATGCACTCTTATTTGTCTTTGTAAACAAAATTTCTCATGTGTTGCCTTCTAAAAGTGCTTAACGATCCACTGATCCACCTTCTGATTACAGCTGTCCCTTGGCACAAGAGAAACTGCTGATAATCCCCAGGAGAGCTCGTGGGGCAAAGACGAAACTGCAAGTGGGCAGCATTGCTCACGTAGCTGATTTTGGGACGGTGGGTCTGAGTGGTGGGATGTAAGTATTCCCTTCAGCCATATTTGGGATGGAGAGTAAAGACATACACACTTCAGCCTGATCACAGGGCGCTCTGACCCAGCACCTGTCTGTGTTAATGGGGGACCAGCACCTGGGGAATACTGCTGTGCTCTCTGGCAAGCCATTGCTGTGCCCCATGGGGATGCTAGTTCCTCCTTAGGGTAAGACAGGATGCCAGAGCTTCAGTGAAACCGTATCAAGGTCTTTTCCAACCTAAATGATTCTGTGATTCTATATGGAGACTGTCACACACAAACTGAGGCGTCTGAGAAAGGAAGCAAGTCTGGCATGGCTTCCCCATGGTCCGTGTCCTTCACGGGCTGGTTCAGAGGCAAAGATAAATTTAAGGAGTGGTATCAGGCAATCTGAAAACCCTCACATTTTCTGCTGTCAGAGATCATTAGGATTTTACCTACATGCTTTCTTGCAGCAATAGAATCTCAGCAGCATAGTGCCTCAATACACAGTATCAGCCCCAAAACTGCTCAGGGCTGAGTGCCCCCTGGGCCATCCAACCCCCTCACAGCTACATCAAATCTGTGAGTTCTCCCCAGAACTTATTTGTGAGTTTTCTTTAGAGTCTGCCCAGCTGAAAAGTACAGTGGCATTAAATTGTATAAGAAATTTTAAATTTTTTTTAAACAAACAAAGCCTCCAAACCTGACAGGCAAGGGCAGGGATGGGATTAGGCAAACATCCTACACAGACGGCTCCCCCTTTCTGTCTGTCAGCTTGTAAGTGCTTTCTCTTCTGGAACTATACAGTACTAACTGAGCCGGAAACAGCTATTTAAAAAGTGATTATAGTGTGACATTTTTGTTTGACCTAACATCAAGCCATGTGCAGCTTAAATGTCAGCAAAGCTATTTACTATAGGGACAGACAGGCCCTAGCATGCTTAAATCTACCCAGCGCCTTAAAAGTGGTTGCTGTCTCCACTCAGTGCACATGAATGACACCGAAGCCAAGATGTGAAGTATCGCGCTCCGTAAGCCGCGATGATTGACTAATATGCTGGGTGGCACAATGCATTCAGCAAGAGGCTCACGGGGAGGAAGGCAAAATAATGGATAATTAAAGTCAATCTCAGGTTAGAAAGCAGAGGCCCATGCAAAAGGTTCCCTCAGATTAGCAAGAGCATGCCTACGGCTGGTGTGTTTTGTTCAGGGATGTCTGAAGGGCTCAAATATTTGGACAAAAATAGCAAGGCAGAGTTTTTTTATTAGCGTAGGAGCTGTACCGGCGGCGGGAGAGAGGAGGGAGTGCCGCCCCCAGCTGTGGCCGGCCACCCTGCCCTTAGGAGACCCCTTGAAGCCCCTGCAGCCTCAGGGTGTTCCCCCCTCCCTCCGGGGCTGGCAGGGCACAAACCAGGCCGCCCAGCTGCGGCTGCCAGGCAGGGTGACAGAGGGGAAGGGAGGCTCCACAGCCCTGTCACCAGCCGTCAAAATAATGGCCGAGCAGCGCGGGGGCGCAGGAAGCTAACGCCGTAATTACGTGCATCTCTCCCTGTGTGAGACCCGGCAGGAGCGCAGCGCTTCAGCCCGCGCCGGGCTGCAAAAGCACGTCCATCTCCAAAGGGACAGACAGGGCTGCGCGCTATCAGGAGCGCGCTCGGCAGACAATGCTCTGGTTTGCAGCGGATGGAGATAAGTACGCTCACAGGTCCTTAATGGGACTAGAGGCATATATTTGGACAGGGTTCCAGTCTGACCTGCTTCTCAGAGCCTAAAATAACAAACAAATCAGTGTGCCTTTATTTTGAGAAAACGTTGCTCACAGTAATAAGGGAGGGTGGGGGCACCCAAAAGGAAGCAGAGTTGTGATAAAACTTCCATTTTGTTCTTTCTTGCATGTCAGGACAAAAAAAAAGTACATTATAATTCAGAGTGCCTTTCAGGATTTATTTTTCTTTACATTGTTACATGCCCGACCACATCTGATTTTGGAAGCTAAGCAGGGTCTGACTTGGCTGACATTTGGGAGATGGCTGAAAAGCAAGAGTCTGAGCAGGATCTGTGTGCTCATTATATGAATGTGCAGTGCTTAAAAGCATGACTGGGGAAATAACAAGAATATTCACAGCTTTTCTATATCTTAAAATACTGCTTTTCTTCATCTCTAGAACTGAAATAACACTATGACTGAAAATAACATAATGAATATTAAATCAGCATTTTTTAAAATAATATAAAAACACTGCTCGTGAATACTGGTTAGTACTTTACAGAAAGCACATAAAAATCCTTTGAGCAAGCTGATTATCAGATCATTAGAGAAAAGAAATAAATTATTTTATTTCTGTCTGCTTGCTGTTTAGTTTACTAAGTGCTGACAGTGGCAGGTGATTGTTAAAATCCCTTCAAAACTCATTTAAGTACAATTAAGTGAAAACAGTATAAGCTTTTTAACAGAAATGAGGTAGCCAGAGGACTTTTTTTTACATGGGATTTATTCTTGTTCTTGGTGTTTCCAGTGGCAAAAGCCTTAGTTATATCATAAATGGTTCCCTCATTCTCGCTTTACCTCAGAAAATTTCAGAAGACCAAGGCTGATACGTTACAATTTTACTTTGAGGCTCACAAGAAAGAGGTATAATTTTAAGAAAAGCTTCCTTGTTCAAACATGTTTTTTAGTTAA
This sequence comes from Oxylabes madagascariensis, assembly GCA_013400675.1. Taxonomy (NCBI): domain Eukaryota; kingdom Metazoa; phylum Chordata; class Aves; order Passeriformes; family Timaliidae; genus Oxylabes; species Oxylabes madagascariensis. Next base: position 36,652 of record VYZR01095615.1, read on the forward strand.
AACAAATTCAGTTTTAAAAACAATAAAAACTGTAACTAGGACTCCCTTTCTTGCTCTCTTATCAAATGCCATCAGCAGGTACCTCTCAGATTCTGACTGGACTCTGTGGTCCAAGGTGAGCTTCTTTTTTTTTTTTTTTTTATGTTACCTCCTACCCCTGCAAAATTAAAAACGCAAAACCAACAGGGAATGCATAATAAAGAAAACAAATATCAAACAGATATTTGAGTATGTCTTCCACCTTTAAACAAGAAATAAATATGATATGGCAAAGCAAGACAAGAGTCACATGCTGTAAGCCTCTCCCACATAGGGCCCAAGATGCCCTCATTCAGTTTTGCAGTCCTTCTTTGTTATAGCAAAATGTGAGGGTTTTCTAAATCCTGATTTGGATGCATCCCCCCACAGCAGAGACAAACCAACAATTACTGAAGCAAGGCAAGTTGTTTTCAGTTTAGCAGGTTTTTTTCTAAGCCAGGCTTGTGGTGTCATTTAAAGTTTGAATGCTTCCATTCTCTGAGAAGACCAGTGGCTTTTCAATAGCAAAAGATCAAATGATGTTAATCAGGCAGTGTGACCTAATCCTCTAATTCAGCTGCCTTTTTACATTAGAAATGTTCTGCTCATGTAAGATTGATTTGCTCTTAAATTAACTTTTTTTTTTTCCCCAAATGTGCCATTCTAAAGTTCTTGCCTCTGCAGATCTGTTACACATACAAGGTAAAACAACTTTTTCTTCATTTTGAAGGTTTAGATAGTCTAATCCTAAGGGTTCTGATAGAAAATCTCTTGTTAATCACAGAAAGCCCAAGATGTTATGCAACAGCAACAAGAACATTTTTTTTTCTGGTAGTGATGCCACTGGTTAATTACACTGCACAGGGACACTCTGGACAGTTATTGCTGACTACTGGAATGCTACCATAAGTATACGTTCTCCTCAGCCTTCTGATATGGAGAGGGATGTTTTACAAGGGCGCGTAGTGACAAGAAAAGATGAAATGGCTTTAAACTGAAAGAGACTAAGTTTAGATTAGATATTAGGAAAAAAAATGCATTCCTGTGAGAGTGGTGAGACATGGGAACAGGTGGCCCAGAGAAGCTGTGTATGTCCCATCCCCGAAAGTGTTCCAGGCCAGGCTGGATGGGGCTTTGAGCAAACTGGTCTAATGGAAGGTGTCCCCACCCATGGCAGTGGGGTGGAACTTGATGATCTTTAAGGTCTTTTCCAACCCAAACCATTCTGTGATTCCATGAGTCTCAACAGATGACATCCAGCCCTTGGCACAGATATCAGTGCACAGTGCCTCTCACTGTCTTTGACAGCCCACACAGGGGAGAGTGGGGCTCCCTGGGCACAAGGACACACAGTCCAGCTTGGTGAGGTGCATGGCAGAGTGAAGGGAGCCACATGGCACACATGTACTGTCACGCCAGAAGTTTGCAAGAATTCTTGCAACAGATTTTCACTAGCTAACTCTATATAGTTGCTAAGATTGCCTCAGACAAAGGAAGATATTATAGTCTGGAGAACTCAAATGACCATTTATAGTGTCTGGCAGGAGCTCATCAATCTTTTTGCTATAAGGAAGGGCATCAAGGCTGATCTTCCTTCCTGATGGGTCTGTGATACACAACCATTTTGCCCTGTCCACTGAACTACACAACATTTTTTTTTTATTTTCATGCCAGATGGTAACGAATGAATCTCATCAATTAATTCCTTTTCCTGAAGATATTTTGCCAATACAAGGTTTGCTGTGCCCGTGCTGACAGAACACATAAGGGTTTTCAAAACCAATGTGATAGCATTGGTGCTACATGAAATAAGTCACAAACGGATTACGATCCTCCTTAGGAGTGGTTACCGGGTCTGCTCCCAGCCACCTGGCATTTGGGGAGATGATTTTCACATTACTGCACCAAGTGTGCAAAGCAACCCCTCTCCCCCAGTGCTATTTCTTAAAGAAATAGAAGTACAATTTCAGCCTGGCATCGGGTAGCAGCAAATGCGGTTGATGCAGAAAACTGTGGGCAGAGAGCGCCATCTCCAGCTTATTAATCATAATTACTCTGCGGTAACCAGTTTATTTGGGATTTCTTTTATGGAATTGCCATCTGTTCTGGCAAAAGATGGAGAAAAAAGCCGGCTCAGACTGATGAAAGATTGAGACTTAAGCCTTAGAACTATCTTAATATCCTGTAGGGAGACTTTTCTAATCCTTGGTGAAGTTTCTGAATTACATAAAAAAGCTGCTTAAAATTGTATGGACCTGATTTGTTTCTGTTTTCAGGCTACTTACTCAAGAATAAAATCCTGACAGAGCTAATATTTGTACTCTGTTGGGGTCCTCCAGCCTACCGAGAGTCCATGCATTTAACACTACACATGATGCATTTGATAGGTACTCAGAAAAGCACATAAATGACACCTCTAAGTACTGTCAAAGAACAACTGGATGGAAAACCAGTGTCAATAAGCAATATGCAAAACCAGCACACAAAGTGCATGTAGAGGAATTATATACACAGAAATGCTACAAAATTGACAAATATTACAAAAATTATCCTGAGGCCAGTGCCTGTGAGTCCAGCCTTGTGATTATCACTCAAGTGTTCATACTAAAAACGTACCTTAAGGACATCAGTGGCAAAGAATTTATCAGACAATAAAACTGAAAATCATACCTCCTCCATACATGTGGGATGTATAAGACTTACCCATATTACAGAATTATTAATGGATTTGCAAGAGCAAATTGATTACTGGATTTAAAGTGCTAGAAATACTAAACATGTACATTGAATAGATCCATTCAGGAAGGGTTAAAGGAACGTATCTGTTATAAGCTAGCCTTAAGAATAGCATTTCTGAACTAGATCCAGCATCTCATTGAAAATGCAAATTATTAAATAACTCTGTATTATTTTTATCATTGTGTTCTGAAGGCTTTTTTCTCACCTATTCAAGAAACCAGAAAGAGGCTGCAAGATACAGAAAGAATGTTGATGAAGCTCTATTAGAACGAGACCTGTAAAAGACAAGGCGGCAATTAAGAAGAACAGCTGGCATTAATTTATGAAGAACAAATCCCACTTGGCCAACCTGACTGCATCCTCTAGTGAAATGGTTCACTATCCAGGACAAGGATGGAGCAGTGGACACAACAGATCTTGATTTCATTACAGTTGTTGAAATGATTTCCTGCAGCACTTTCACTCACAAACTGAGGACCTATGGCATGAACCAGCTGTCTAACAGATGCATTGAAAACTGCCTAGGCTGACAGGCTCAGTGGGTGGCACTGGTGGCTTGGCAATGTGCCTGAAGGCCCAAAACAGGTTGAGTACTCTAGGGGTTGATACAAGGGTCCATATAGAGCATTGTCTTATTCAAAACCTGGACCACAGGACAGGATGCACTCTCGGGCTACTTTAAGGTAACGCTAAGTTAGGAGGGATGGCTGACACACTAAATGGTAGAGCTTAAATTGTGAGGGACTTTAGGCAGCTTCTGGACTGGGCTGGCAAAAGTTTCAACATGTTTGACACAGAGAATTACAAGGATAAATGCTCAGTTCTGGACCTAATGCCAAATAAGCCCTCCTGTTGGTACCAACTGTGAAGAAACAGGCTGGCTATCAGCTTCATCAGAAAGGACCAGGGGTTATGTGAAAGCCAAGTCCAACACAAGCTCATAGCATGCTGTCATCCCAAAGAGGGAAAATCACACAATAGCCTACATCAGGAGTACAGCCATTATGCTGAGGAAAGTTCCTGTCCCCCTTTGCTTGGTGTTGGTGAGGCACTGGCTGGACACAGAGCCCGCTTTGGTGCTTTCTCAGATCAAGACAGGATACCTTCAGTGAAGGCTACCAAGACAGCTGAATCGAAATCACATCACCTGGAAGGAGGTGTGGGGGTATCCCGGGCCTGCCTTGCCTGCTGAGCCTAAGGGCCCATACAACAGCAGCCTGCCACTGCTTGAGGCGGGATTACAACACAATGGAGCTAAACCTCCCTTGGAGTGGCATGCAACACCACGGGAAACTATGGGCACAAGGAGGTTCAAAGAGGACATTACGAAACAAACTATTCACTATAGAAGGCAGACAGACAGCCTGAACAAAGTATGAAATTTTTATTTTGGATGGTTTCAAGAGCTGTCAAGACAAATCTGCAACAGATGTGATTCACTTCAGCTAGGAAAGCTGTTCTGCAACACCCAACACATCTATGATCGTGTACGCAGGTGCAAAGATGATGACTTTCCTGGTCTAGGATTATTGTTTATTGTGGGCTTTATTATTAATTTAGGACTTTAAATATTTGCACAAACAAAAATAAAAATACTCTGCCATCTGTTGATAGCTGGCAAAACTGCAGACGTTCTTTCCTGGAACAAACTATTTCATCACCACATTTAAACCATTATCCACTATTTCAGTTGGCAATATAAAAGTTACAAAGAAATGCAATGTATTTTGAAAATCCACCAATTGTCAGGTAAGTCACCATGTTATTTATTCAACTCATAAAAGTGACGGATGTGCTTGTAGCAAGATGCCAGGAGTACACAGAATAATTTAAAACTCATCAGCAACCCTGATAACTCTCCGCTCTTCTCTGACCAATAGCATGAGTTTGCACTATTTTTTTTTAGGCATGGTAAAGGTCACCGAGATACTCAGTTTTGACAAAAGCATGAAATATTCCTGCCTTCGAGGCTGCCGTTCCCTCCTCCCTGCTGGACCCAGCGGAAGAGAGGAGAGGACACGCCCGCCACCTTCCCTTCCCCGCCCCGCAGCGCTCATGCCCGTGAGCAGCCCGCCTGCTTTTGCTGCTTTTCTCGTTGCAATCGCAGCCCGTGTCGTTCTTTTTTTNAGCCGGGGCTTCCGCCCGCCTTGTGCCAGCGCGCCGGGCCCGCCTGGCCGGGGACTCTGGGTGCCGCCGTGTCCCGGCCCTTCGGCTGCGGCCGGGCCGTGCTCCTGGCCGGGCACAGCCTTGGGGTCCGGGCTGGGCCTGGGGCAGGTGCTCGCTGGCAGCATCAAAGCTCTCCGGAGCGTGGAGGCCGTGGTGGGGCGGGATTTCTGCCCGTGTCTCTGAAACGGGGGCCTGCGAAACACAGGGGTTTAACCTGCGCAGTGCCACGGCCTGGTGGTTACGGTGGTATCCGCCCAGAGGTTGGACTCGATGGTCTCTGCGGCCTTTTCCAGCCTGACTGGTTCAGTGGTTCTGTGCGCAGAGAGTCCCGCGGACAGGATGGGTGTACAGGAACGTGGCAAACCCAGAGAGCGTCTCCGACCACATGTACAGGATGGCGATGATGGCTTTGGTGACTGAAGACAAAGGCCTTAACAAGGACAGGTGAGACGACCTCTGCTTATTGCGACCATGTGTTAATGTTGTGGGAGAGCTGCAAATGCTAAAAGGAGCTGTTGTCCCGAATAAGAGCTTTTAAATCACAGTGAAGGAATTTGAAATCCTTTCCCCTCTTCTTTTCTCTCTATCCTTTGGACAAGGTCCTGTTTACCTGGACAATTGAAAGGGGCTAAAAACTTCATTGCTTTATTGTGAGGGTTGAGGCAAGTCCTTAGGACAGAGGCTCAAAGCTGGTCTTCTTTCAAGCAGTAAATAAACAGGCTGAAGACCCTTGTTAAAAAACAGTATGAAGCAACAGACAGCCATGTCAGAGCCATAGACCATGTGGATTTTGGCAGACTGAAGGAGCACTCGGCAGCATTAAGGAGCCACAGAAATCCTCTAGGAGAGCAGAGTAAGCTCTAGGAGCTGATATGAAGGCTTTTTTGAGTATTCTGCTGCAGATTGGCATAGCTACAGAGCTGTGAGTGACAGATTATATACTGAATTTGGGATTGCTCCAATCAGATTACCTTCTACCTGTTGCAGGAATAATATGAAGTGTGNCGGAGCCAGAGCTTTGCGGACGCGGTTCCCCGCACTGACACCATTCCCCACACCTGCTCCCGGGCCCGCTGCGGACGCGTCCCGGGGGGCGCAGGGCGGGCGCCGCCGCCTCCCGCCCGGGCAGGAGGAGGAGGAGGAGCCGCGGCCGAGGCCGTGCTGCGGGCGGCCGATGGCGGCGGGCGGGGGCGTGGGGCTGCTGGCCTTCCTGCGCCTGCTGGGGCAGCTCAAGGTGGGCGCNTGGGTGTACAGGAACGTGGCAAACCCAGAGAGCGTCTCCGACCACATGTACAGGATGGCGATGATGGCTTTGGTGACTGAAGACAAAGGCCTTAACAAGGACAGGTGAGACGACCTCTGCTTATTGCGACCATGTGTTAATGTTGTGGGAGAGCTGCAAATGCTAAAAGGAGCTGTTGTCCCGAATAAGAGCTTTTAAATCACAGTGAAGGAATTTGAAATCCTTTCCCCTCTTCTTTTCTCTCTATCCTTTGGACAAGGTCCTGTTTACCTGGACAATTGAAAGGGGCTAAAAACTTCATTGCTTTATTGTGAGGGTTGAGGCAAGTCCTTAGGACAGAGGCTCAAAGCTGGTCTTCTTTCAAGCAGTAAATAAACAGGCTGAAGACCCTTGTTAAAAAACAGTATGAAGCAACAGACAGCCATGTCAGAGCCATAGACCATGTGGATTTTGGCAGACTGAAGGAGCACTCGGCAGCATTAAGGAGCCACAGAAATCCTCTAGGAGAGCAGAGTAAGCTCTAGGAGCTGATATGAAGGCTTTTTTGAGTATTCTGCTGCAGATTGGCATAGCTACAGAGCTGTGAGTGACAGATTATATACTGAATTTGGGATTGCTCCAATCAGATTACCTTCTACCTGTTGCAGGAATAATATGAAGTGTGTAATGTAGTTAATTACCACAGCATCTCCAAAACCCAAGTATACGAAAGCTAAGTACATTACTTTTAGATATTATGCTCTGGTACACAGTGTGTTTACACTGAAATCTACATTTACAAGCAGTAGGGACTAGAAATCAGAAATCGAAATCATGTCTAGGTGGAAAATACTCCCCTTAACAAAAAAGTCAAAAATGTTACATAAGGTTTAAGAAAAGCTCCAACCACTCTTTAGAGAGTATATGAAGGGGGATAAATTCTGTAGTCTCTTAGCCTTTTGGATAAGTTTTCAACTAAAAATGCTGAAAAACTAATTCTTCTGTCCCTCCTTCTTGTCAGATGCATACGATTAGCTTTGGTTCATGATATGGCTGAATGCATTGTTGGAGATATTGCTCCTGCAGATAATATCCCAAAAGAGGAGAAACACAGGAGAGAAGAGGTATGAACATCAGGTGTGAAGCCACAGCTGCAGAGCATTCTGTGTGTTTTAATGTTCTGGTGGTGGTGAAGGAGCACTCCAAGCAATATAATAGTGTCATTGGCATCAGACAAGCCTGCCGCAACCAAGTAGAGTTTTCAACTCATTGTGATTTTTGTACCTGTAACATCATCAAGTACAAAGTGATGGAAGAATCTTTGGAGTAATCTTCACCTTGGCCATTTATTCCTGAGCGAGCTGCACTTTTGGTAGCCTGAATTAGTCACGTTCAGCAGCCTTACCAAGCGGTGAGGAGCAGGGAGTAGGTGCATTGAGTAGGATGGATGACAGTTCCTGTCAGATCATGTGTGTGGTGCCAGATCATGGGGTTGACAGAGACTTCATTTAAACCTTTTGCACAGAACCTCGGATGCAGGTGTCTTTTTTTTGTTGTTGTGATTCTTTGAGTGCAGCATGCCTAGAGTGTTATAAATAATATATTATTATTATTATTATAAATAATAATAAAGTGTTATTTTTGGCCTTGCACTCCAAGTTGTTAGTATGTTGTTTTTGGTTCGTGGCATTATTTGAAGAA
>VYZR01095619.1:14577-26979 GCA_013400675.1 Oxylabes madagascariensis
ACCATTAGATTGTCTTCTACCTCAAAACAAAAAAGTTAACATTGTAAGCAACGGCTGCCTCATGAAGTCAGAAGTAGAGAGGTTCAAGGTGAGGTATGGTCAAGAAGATCAGCAAGAAGATAGGCCATGCCTAGTCCTCAGTACAGTCAGTGGAAAAGGGGATGGAGGGTGAAGTCCTTAACCAGACTTAATGTCCAAACACAGATTTATCTTTTTTTACTTTTTCCTGTCCCTTAGGTGCAGAAAATTAACCTTGAAAAACCTGCGTACTCAAGAAAACACCATGGCTGCCTACCAAAAATTAAGACAGAGTCTTGCAGAACTCTTATAATCAGATTCTTCAGCATTCTGCAGACTTTCTAAAATCTGCAGCAATAAGAAATTCCCTGAGTTGTGCAAGACTATCTCTAAAAGAATAAAATTCATCACCTGTATTGAACAATTAAGAGAGCCCACAAAGTTGCCTATCTTGGTCAGACTCTGTAACACTCTCTTATCCCTTGACCCAGTTTCTGTGGGATGGTTATGCAGCTGGACAGACTAAGTGCTCAGGTTTGTAAAGCAATAGAGTACACTTAGTTAACACCAAACTAGCTAGAGCCTGAAACTGATGTCAAATTTAGGGACCTGAGCAGTAACACAAAACTTTAAAAATTCAAACTATTCAGTATGCCAATAATGTAGCCTGAAGTCGAGAATAATGAGCATTTATGACTGTACAGGATAAAAAACACCTCTCACAAACCTATGAGTGCAGCATTCAGAGTTCCCACACTCATTTCTGGCTTTAGGGCCATTCAGCTTCCAACTGGAGCTCATTTATCTTCATTGCATTCAGGTCCTAAAACTGTCTGCAATTCTGTGGCACTAGCAGCTGTCCCAGATTCCAATTCTTCTGCCAGATGTCAGCAAAGAACAGTCCCATCCTGCACAAATTTGATGTGTGCTATCTTTTTTCCTCAGCCACACACCTGTCAGTAGATGTACCAACAAGTGCAACGATAGATAAATCTATGCTTTTCCAATTGCCTCTGTGAAAATCCTCATCCCTTAAGCACAAATACAGACTGCTCTGTGAATTAAACCAATCTGGTTTACAAATACTTTATTTCAACCCACAACATTACAATTACTTTTGATGGCCATCAGTGATATTGAACAAGCCGGCAGACATATTGATTCACTTTGTGTTATGTTTCTGGACAACGTTGCATTAGAAATTGATTGCGGGCAAGAAACAGTTCTTCTTCCTTGCATCTCACACAAGCAAGCAAAGCCATTGTACATACGTAAGCGAGCAATTAAATAAGCAAAACTTCTTACACTCACCCTCTCAAAGGAACTCCTCTGAAATCTCTTCATACAAGTTACTCTTTGGACTGATAGTGACTGTTTCCCAACCTCTGGAGACTTGTCTTCACTGTGTTCTTCACCACCCCTACCTGGCACCCCTGTACCACGATCAACGTCACTTACTTGAATCGGGAATGCCAACATCATATTCAAACCAACACAGCCAATTTTAAAGTTTTTAATTCCAGTTTTAAATCAGCCAACTTGAAGGCACTGTACAAACCGGTAATTCTGGCTACTCCTGGAAGGAAAATTAGTGTTTCATTTGCTAAGCCAAGGGGATGGTTAGCTCCAATTGCTCAATTAGTGACTCTCACCCAACAACTATGTTTTCCCTTCACATCCAAAGGCACAGACTGAGCAAAACAGGGATCTTGTGGAGCCATGAATCCCTTAGTAGACCAGAGGGAGGTATTTCCACACAAATGCTTCATTTGTTAATAGACAAGTTAAAATTTGAATTAAATATTGCCCAGTTGCTTTACACTTACTGCACCACCATTTAACTACCATGTATGTGTTTATAACACACTTATGCATGAAGTTCAACACTGTTTTGCATTGAAAATACTTCCCTGACACTTTACTTTCCCAACTGGACAAGATCACACCTACAAAATTTCTACAAAATTTCTGCTTTATCTCGGGCCGGGGGGAGAATATTTCTTCCCCACTGTGAAACTCCCAGCCTGCTTTTTCAACCCATTGACAAATGTGCCTGCATAAGAAATTATGCTTAGGAAAAAGCTGCAAGCTACATATCATATACTTACATATTTGATTTTATTGACACCACTTCTACTTTGCATAACCTGCCAATTCTGTCACTAAAACCTATGAAAAAGTAAAATTCAGCACACTCACACAAGTAAAAAAAATGTGATTTAAAAAAAATCCATGGGGGAAAAATATTAAGAGTAAAAAGTACATGAAATACATGCCAAAGTCACACAGCTAATCCTTCACTGATGACAAAACGTGTTGTAGAAGTGAGAAAGTACATGTTATCATTTTATAAAGACGTAAAGCATTTTGAAGTTGAAATATAAAAGCATCACCATGTGGGCAAAAAACTACTTCACATTATGAACGCAAAGACTGTTCTTTATTGCCATGTGGTAAATGCCAGGAACATGTAAGGAGAGTCCAAGAAAACCTCTACTTCTTGTGTTTCCAGCCAGCACAGCTTTCTGATTACATCAGGTCATCACCTGAACCCACAGTTTGTCACTAGAAAACACAAGTAAAGTGAGTAAGAACTTCAAGCAGTTTGGTGGTTCAATAATGGTACAAATCAATCCTGAAGCCATTAAAAGCGTTTTCCAAAACCCTTTCATGCCATCAATCTGCATAAATAAAGCTGTTGCACCAGCTGGAGTGCTCTGGGCTCATTCACCCATACAACACCTCATGTGAAAGCCAAGTCGAATGTGCTTATAGTAGAACAAAGTAATCTGATTTACTTCCAGATTTAACAGAATTCTGAAAGGGATCCAGCAACTCATACCCAGCTTCAAGCCTAACGTGGATGTTTTCCATGAAATAAAAACATGTCAAAAGAATAAATAACACCCTACATTAATACTACTGTTCAGCAGTTGGGGGAAAATCTGATACAGTCCTGGTTTTGAGAAATAAAACAGCTCAGGGGAAATGCTATTTCTCTGAACCAAGTATGAGTATACAGTAGAGGTATTCACACTGCCTAAATGCAAGCCAGATCCTCCAGAGAACTGCTGAGCACCAGAGAATAATTCAGACATTCAGTGGCCCTTCAGAGGAGCTTCTCCCTGAGCACACAGACCCCTACCAGAAGACCAAAATGCCGTGGTCAGTGTACCTGGCCCTGCTGAGAGCCATCAGAGGTGTCACTGCAGGTAGCCCCACACTTGTGCTGGCATGCTGCATGAGCGGGGAGCAGAAGCCCAGGAGCTGCACGCTGTGCTCACTCAGGGGGCAGGCACCCCTATGGCCCAGGGGCTCCAAACCACAGAGGCAATGACATCAGTGCTCAGCACTGGGCAGCCACAGATGATGCCTATCCAAACATGTTAAATTGAGGCCGTAATGGCCTTGACTAGCTTCCTTTATGCCCAAAGCTTGTGATCAGGCTCCCACAAAATTATTACATAGCTTGTGCACCAGGAAAAACGTATTTATGGCCAAAGTTCTACACTCAGTCTATAACCCACTATAAAACCATAAAAGAATTCCTTACGTTTGAAATATTTAAATGTCTGTTCCCAAAAGAGACTTTTCATAAGTTTGTAAAACTGCTTGTTATAATTAAATATACAATGATTGTTTTGTTTGGGTTTTTTTTAATTAAGTCTTTTTATATAAGCTTTTATTATTCTTGACCAAGGAAATACCACACTTAAATAATGACACAGTACCAGCAAGAAATACTTGTACCATGAAGAAAAAAATTGCTTTATGTACTGCTGTTTAGAAAACAACTTAATATATTCACTTGCATCCTGCTGGAGATAAAATGGGTCATAAGGTGTGATTGTATAGTATTTACCCTACAGTGTTTTATAATTATGCCATTATTCTTCCTTCAAAAGTTCTTTTAAAAATTACTGCAAAATTTCCAAACTTCCTTAGGTTCCTAACTCATTTCTCTTCGTGCAAATACTTCAATAAGTGAAAGATTCTACCTGTGCTGAGCATCACAGTCCAGACACTGCCTGTCCTATGACAGCTCTCCTGATCTTTCAAGATAGGGTACTTTTGTGTCTTTAGGTAATTGATAACACTGCGTTTATTCTGTGAAGAGCTATCAGATATACTGTGAGAGATACACAGTTGCACTGTTGCTACTGGTACACCCTCATGTTATGTTTGGCTAAAATATAAGTATTACATATGCTGCATGAGACAGACAAGGGTGGGTTTTCACATAAGACAGATGTAGCTATATGAGGTGCTGCTATGTCTGCAGAACAAATGTCTTTTCTCTCTGTAACTAACTTCACAATGAAAGCTAATGTAATTGTCCAATGCACAGCACTATTCGAGCAAGCTTTAGAAGCCGCACCTAGAGAAGGGCTTTCCTGTTCAACCACACCATTGTCTCTTTATCAACAAACCTGTTTCAGTACAGATTATATCCCTGTGGTTTCTTGTTACACCTCAAAACTAATTACTCACCTGTTAGGAGGTGTGAAAAAGCATAATCTGTGGAACCTGTACTTTTTACTTCTACAGTGGAAAGTGGAAAGCACCGATTCTCTTGTTCTGTTCTCTTCTTTGCAGCATTGGCAGGGAGAGATAGCAGAATACTGCCAAAGCAGCCCACCAGTCTGCACTGACCTCCTCGAAATGTCAGTGGAAGCAGCACTCCAAAACAGCCTTAACAATCCAAGCAAGAGAGAGGTGTAGGACTCAGATCCTTTTCTAAAGTTCAGATATCAAGAGGCAGAAGCTGACAGTGAAAGATCAAGCAGAAAGAGGGACATAGTAAATAATACATTTCAAATAATCCAATGTGAATGCTGCCTGGAAGATTTTAACAGGTCTTCTCACTCAATACAAGGCTCCCAGTAAAGCAGCATGGCAGAGGACACTGCTGTGCTGGGCAAAGCAGGCATGCTGGGTATTAGATTGCTCTTCCTTCCCTTGGAGAACATCCTATACTCGTCATATTCCTTTCTTGGCTCCTGAGTCTCAAGTAACTTTAGATTATGCTGAACACGGAAATCAGTTTTTATACCCATATCCGATGGTAGCACACAGCACATTCCCGGCAGGCAAAGACCTTTAGAGACTCAATAACCAGGATCTCCCGGGAGGCTTTCCTTGCTGAGCACGCTCCAACGTCGCACACTTTCCCAGTGGCAACCCAATGACTGCCCACAAAGCGGGCGAGCACGCGCCAGCCTGGGAACAGAGGAGCCCAAGACTCCTTTCATTTCCATGGCTGTCCAACTGGAGCAGGTCCAGGCTCTGGAGCAGATCCAGGCCCTGGAGCAGAGGGAGCCCATCTTTCCTGTGCTGGCTGGTCTGCCTGCACCCAGGCAGCAAGGAAGCGAAAGGAGTGCATCTGGAGTGCAGCAAGGACAAATGCCAGACCTGAGGGAGACGAAGGAGCAGACTGGGACAAGGGCCCAAAACAGGAGGGAGAGCAAGCGCAACAGGCAGGGAAGGGAGCCAGGGATCTCTAGGCAGTGCACAAAACAAGGCAGGAAAAAGAAAAAAGTGGACTAAATGCAAAACCAAAATTGGACAAGGATGGGGAAGGGGCACTCATTCAGGCAAGATGTCTGGTGTCTGACAATGACTCTGCAAGGGAGGTGAAACTACAGGTGAAAGATAAGAGAGTAAGAAGCCAAAACTGAAGAGGTGTCCCAAAAAGTGCAAAAGGATTGTCAGGAAGGGCAAGACAAATGGGGGGGGGGAAGTATGTCACGTCTGATAGAAAATAGCTTATTTCCTTGTGTATGGACAATGACATCAGGTTTTACTCCTAATAGATTCCTCCGGATTGATTCCAAGCCTGTCAGAGGTCAAGCAGCATTTGGACAACATCCTCAGGCGGTATATGGTGTGAGTCTCGGAGCTGGCCTGTGCAGGGCCACGAGTTGGACTCAGTGACCCTTGTGGGTCCCTTCCAGCTCAGGATATTCTGTGATTCTATGATTTCCTTCCAGAGGTGGGACCAAAGTCAACAGCCCTATCCTGCATGTACACAACAACTCAGAGGTCTCCCCCTCTCAGGGTGAGAGCAGCACAGAGGAGCACGACTGTCTGCTGCCACTGCTGCTCCCATCTCTGACCCCAGTGCCAGAAATCCCCACTGAAGGGTGTAAACCCTACAGCTGCTGCTATGGCAGGTTTCATTTTCAAACAGAACAGATTCTCATTTTCCTCTTTACATAAAGGACTACTGCACAAGGGAGAGATGAGAATCAGGAATTGTTTGCATTTAAGCATGTAATCAAACTACAAGTTACCCTTTTCCTGTTCTTGCACGCCATAACCTTTACCAATTTCCCTCCCTGGATCTGCCAAAAACCACTCTGCCTATTTCACTGCACAAGGAAGCACAGCCAGTTACAGGAAATACTCAGGATTTCTTTTTCCACCCCGATCAATCCTTAAGGTTTACTAACTCCTTGAACTCTACTGTTAAGACAGAATTAACAATTATCTTTCTGTGCTTTCTTTAGAGGAGGCTGATTTACTCTTTTGAAAAGTACTTATTCTAACTTCATGATTGTTAGAGGAGAAGGCATCACAATATTTTTACTTCCTAGATGGGGAATTAGAGACAGAAAACCCAAGTGCCCAAGACATGTAGATACTGGCTCCACTAGGAGTTTGGGGTCTTAATCCATTTATTGATCTAGGTCAAACAAAATGCAAACCCACTGCTTCTGTACATGCAAAGCAAGAATCTTAGGGCCAAATCATGCTTTGAGTATTTCACAGCCCACAGCTTGCTTTAGACATGACTGCAGGCTACATCCAGGAGCATGAGGCTTCCTGAAAATCAGCTCTTGCTAATTTTCTCAAGCTTACCAAGAGTTTAACCATTTCCTGGGTATTTAAATCACTTCTAACAATGCAGGGAATTCTGTTGAGAACTGAGTCCAGCTCCTTAAAAGCAGGAGGCCATCACCATCTTGAGCCACCCTTCCCTTTCAACATCTGCAAAAGGCAAGGAATAAGAGCTTTCTCACAGACAGTGCAAGAGACAACAGTGCCCTGTCGTAGGAGAACTACCACTACACCCAACAAATAACATAAAGATTGCTACATGGGGAAAATGCAACTAAATAATTACACTTGTGTTGTAAATTACAAAAAGGGAGAATTATTATCTTTACATTATGAACTTCTGTTTTGCAATATTAATCATGTTCTTTAAACAGCATCTGATCTATAATGATATTCCAAGTATTAAGATGGGTTGACTTCTAACGCGAACTTTAAAGAAAGCAAATCGCATGATTGACATTACTTTGAGAGTCCAGAAAACAATATCCCTAATTTTCATAATTCCTGAATATGAACTCTTCAATTCCCACATGGTCTACAAGTGAAGTATATGCCTTCAAATTACACCTCATTACCCAGGCAAAATAAACAGTATAGGATTTGCTTTTGGCATTTCTTTCACCTCGCCTCCAACTTCTCCACTGCTGTAAACTCATCAGCAACCTGAGAGCTCCTCCAAATATATACACCCTCTGTCTCTGATTGCAGCCATCCACCACTACCAGTCACACACCGACACACATCCCAGTCTCTTCATCTTTCGGTGGAGATGAGTACTCGTGCAAAGCTCAGCACAATTCAGGAGTATGCACACACAGAAGCTTTTCCATGTGGAGCACACTGGTGCCCAGTGAGCAGAACAGGGAAGCAGCTAGAAGTGCTGGAGGGAACAAAAATGGATGTAAAATGACATAAGTGTTGGATAGATGGGAGGGGAAGGAAATTACCATCAACCATGCATTGATCTAATATTATGAAGGTTGTTTTATTTTATGTAAATTCATGCATAGAATATTTTCAGGGGTCTAAATCACCACAGAAGAAAGACAGTCCACTTAAAGAATATTTAAACATGTACCAGGTATGGAAGATTTTTCCCTCTAGCATTGGACAGGATTATATTTTCATAGGGTCACTAACATGTGCAGGCTCTGCAGTCTGGGCAGGGCTGCATGAAGCAGTCTGCACTTTTCCCCAGGGAGCACATCACTGAACAGAGATGATAATCATGCTCTCATCCTTGGACGAGCTCCTTCAGCTTAAGTTTGGATTGGGACATTGAAAAAGAAAAATCACTAAATGTGAAAACAACGCACTGCTACCCCTTAGAACCAGGAACCTCTGTATTTTATGAAAAACCCAGTGTGCATCCTCCAAAAGAATGGCAAACTCACCCCCACTCCAAGAGGAAGAGATGTTCTTCAGAACAAAGTAACAGCCAACCTGACCCACCTGTCCTGCACTCTTGATGAACAAGTCAAGGCAGGTTCCTGCTTCTGTGGAAGGCTAAGAAGGCACAATTCCCTCATCTGTACTTGGGGGCTGCTCTTCTTCTGTTCTCTGGGTGCCAAAACAGGCATATAAATACTACAGAGTATCACAGGGAGGAGCAGGGAAGTATAGGCACATGTTGCAGCTGCCAAATGCAAAGCAGCACAGCACAGAAGCAACAGAAGAGACTTCAAAAGGTCTCATCTCTTCTGAATAGCAGTTGTACCTTAAGCAGTCCCATCTATCTAGTACCACCTCCTTCCTAAATACACAAATTTTGTCCAACACAGCATATGGACAAAGAAGACACAACTCTGATTGATTCAGAAACAGGGGAAAGTCTGAAAGTATTTACAATCAGTAAATAAACCAAGAAGAGAAGGAATTAGCAATACACTGCAGTCCATTCACTAACATATTTGCAACCAGACATCACATCAGCCCTTCTCCATTCAGTCCCTATGGATGAAGGTCAGGGCACCCTGACCACAAAAGCAGCAGCAGGAAGAAAGAAAAAGCCCAGTACCAGCAGCAACACAGACAAACAAATAAACTTACTGTAGTTTCTCTTGGGCAGTCAAAGAAAAATGGTGATGAGAAATGGATCAGCAGAACTGACACCTTGCTCACCAAATAACCTACTAAGAGACCACACAGGGCTTTTCCCCTTTGCAATTCAACCCAGGACACTTTCCCTTTGCTCCCAAACCTGACACTAAAAGACATGAGTTGATAAGGCTGCTGTGGGATTATTTACTTGCTTTCCAACATAAATAGGCACGCTGCAAGCCTCAGGAGTCAAACACTGAGTACAGTATCCCTCCCCGACACTAGCTTCTGGCCCAGCAATTCAGCAGGAAGCAATGCAGGAAATCCAAGGCATCAGTGTGATTCCAACCCATGCCCTTCCTGTCTAAGGAGAGAGATCTAAAAGCATCTAGGACTCCCGCTAACAGAAGCAGTCAACACCTCTGTTGAAGGCGGGGGGGAGAAATTCAACTGCCCAACCCGAAGCCAAACATAGTTTAGCCAGCACACTTCAGAGGAGACCATATTAATTGCCAAGCTGTGTTCCACCTCCATTTTTCTGACGCTCAAAGACAAACAACACAGCAATCCAGAGGCAGTGAAGCCATGCCCAAGCTCTGGGCACGCCAGCCAAGGCTGTGTACCTCTGATGCTGTCTCAGCAAGGACACCAAGAAGGGGAACCAGAGGTCACCCAGTTTGCCTCCCCTAGCTCCTTGCAGCTGCGACCCCGACATGGCTGAAACAAAGCAGTAAAGCATTTTAAAATTTGTCCTGCTAGTTACATCCATGATCCTTAACCTGTCTGCAACATCCTAGCCATGGGGTTGCAGGAGACAGTAAAGCTGCCAGCCCGACTCTGGAAGAGGAGGCTGTCCTGGCAGCAGCGCAGGCTGCTAAAGGCACATCATCATGTACTCTTCTGCACTTCCCCTGCTCAGCACAAGGCAATGTCAAGGTTATAATTATCCAAGGTATGCCCAGGATGGTCCCTTGGACTATTGCACCTGTTTGTAATGAGCTGCAGTCTACCAGAGTGCCACTACTGAAGAACTGGAGACAGGAGCAGAAGGTAATAGCCTTGGCACACTACCAGGGAAGTCACTCCCCAATGTATCAGATACTCTGATGAACTTTCCCCTTTAAAAAAAAAATCAAACAAATTTGCCTGACCTTTCAGTCGGTAAACCCACAACAACAAAAATATACGAACAAAAAAGGAAATTCCAATTAGTTAGAGCTGGGGGAGGCAGGGAAGGGAAGAGAATATTCTTTCCTGAATCTATTTTTAGGCTATGTAAGGCTGTCTGAAACCATGGCAATGAACCTGCTACAAAATCTCCTTGCCAGCTCGATGTTTTGTTTTCTTACAGACAAGGATAAATGAGCTCATACTATGGATTAAATGGTCTAAACTAGAAATAAATAAACAATCAAGCTACTGGAAATGCATTTGTTGGTTATGAAAACTACTGGCTAAGAGAGGCAGGAGCAGCTGATCAGAGAGACCAACCCATTGAACAATCCCATGTCCCATAAGCAATCCTTTTTAGCCCCAATAAACAGTGCTGAGGTGGGATTGGCCTCCAGACTGCATCGCTCCACCTCCACCATCCTTGACTTCTGAGTGTATTTTGACATAATGAAGCACACCCTCGGTGCCCAAGTTCATTCTTCAGGCTGGGCCCCCATGATCCAGCTGTGGAGGTCCATGTCCCCATCCCATCATTACCTTTCTTCCCCCTCCGCAGCAGTCCAGTGCTGGGGTTAAGGCTCGAAGGAACANCAGTTATTTTACCTTACAACTTACACATGGGGTTATCTCCCATGCTATTCAGTGTTGTGCAAAAATGAGAGCAACCACCTGGTAAAAATGTGCTTCAAAGATATTTGATTCCGATATACGTCATTTTCTAGTGCTTCTTATTAAAGAGAATAAAAAGAAAACAAGCAGATAGTTTAATTTTTTTAAATGTATACTTCCTTGGCTTTGTCAAAAAACAACAAAACAAGAAAGCTGGAAGAAACAATACTTCCCTCTTTTGCCATTTAAATGAGAGTAAAAAATCTACCCACAGCTGAACATTTAGAAATTTCAACAATTTTAAAGAAGTACTTCAGAGCTAATAACTTCCATTAAGACCTTTATATCTGCTGCCAAAATAGCTCATTCTAAATTCTTATGTGGTTGGTGGTATTAAATTCACCCTGGTTTTAAATCCACTGCCATGCACGCCAGATTGGCTGCCAATCTATGCCGCTTTGGAAGACTAAAACATCCTACAAAGCTGAGCTCTGCCTTCCTAACAGCTTTGCTCGGTATGTGGGGGAGGAAGACAGAAAACATACCTATCTCAAGACAGTTAATTAGATACCCAGTTCTTTAAAGACTGACATCCCAATTATATTTTGATTCCACAGGCTACTAAGTTTTCTGTATGTATCAGGAAGAAGGGGGGGAGGAACATCTCTAAGCGTTTAAAACTGTTACTCGGCAACATTCAAGTAAAAAAAACCCACATAAACACATAAAGGTAAGAATGCTGAAAACATTAGAAAATGCAAGATTTCTTCTCTGCACAGACCACTGAGGACAGGTAGTCTCTTCTGCTCAGTGCTGTTACAGCACACCCATCACCCAGGCGGTATCAGCTTCCAGCATTGCTAGGCAACACCACGCCACATTACCTCAATTGATTCAAGGGAGGGAAGTTGATTCAGGAGCCACTGAAAAAGGCAGAATCTAGATAAAAACGGCTGCACAAACCTCACACGCACAGAAGACAGGATCCTGCAGTCAGAGCAAAAAGCAATTAAGGAAAACCATGGGGACACACATACAAACTGAAGAAAAACAAAAAATAACCACGTACATAGAGAGAGAAGAAAGGGGGAAATGAATTCGGTAAAAGAGAAAGCTCTGCTGTCTCACCTCAAGTATTCTAAGACTAGAACAATGAATTATCTCTTTCTTTACAGGAAGTAAAAAGCAGTAAAACAGACAGAAAGCCATTAGAGGCATGGCAGGCTAAGTCTGATCCTCATAAAAAATAGAGCTTGCAAGTGACTGAGGATCTTTGTTACAAATACTGAAGATCAAATGGCAGGAATTAATATGAAACATTCAATTGTGAACTGCTTCAAAATCAAAACACACATTAACTCTACAGAACAATAAACATCTTCCCCTTAAATTCTGATCTGAAATTTTATTCATGTCTTAAACATTTGAAGAGTTGTATTTAAATCCTGTTATGAATACAATCCCAAACAGAACAGTTGACATTAATACACTAAATAAATCCATTATCAATACAAAAATCTGAAAAAACCCATTTGTGTAAGTTTTTTAATTGAAACGGAGATTTGTTCTGAGTGATAAGAACTCTAAACAATTACATTCAACTACACCGTCCATGCAAATAATTCATGCAATAAATGCCAATTCATATCTACCTATATATTACTATTGCCATGGCTTCTGGACCTGGTTAAACCAACATAAACTAGGACTGAGGCAGAAAGA
>VYZR01095622.1:16319-30201 GCA_013400675.1 Oxylabes madagascariensis
GAGTTAAATTAAAAACCTTGAAATAGTTATTTACATAACTTTTAATGATGTTCTGTGATTACACATTTATTAAATTCTCTGTTAAGATACACAGTTTGAAAAGATTCCGACAGTAACATAGATGCAAGGAAAAAAGCCTGGAGAATTCAACACATGCTGAGCCTCACTAACATTCTTAGTTGTTATTAATAAAACATGGTTGTGAATTGTATCTGAATGGTTTTACTCATAGCTCATTTGAACTGTTTAGTCTGGGGAGATGGTCCTACAGGCCATTCTCCTATGGAAATGTAATTCAGTAAACAAAGCAAATTAGGAGAAGGGAGATTAAATAAGCCTTTCAAATGAAGTAGTCTTCTCATTCTCTCATTTAATATTCACAGAAACAGCCAAAAATAGAAATTATGTTAAGTATGAGCAAGAAGCTGTGTATGCCAGCATGCTGTAGCTGAGCCATCTACAGTATCTGTCTCCGTTTTTTTACTCCACACAGAAACTGCAAACTAAGAGACATTACACTTCCCACCCTTGTAGGAGGTAAATATAATTTCCATACTCAACATCTTTAAGAAAAACAGTCTATAATGTCTATGGCTATAAACCAGAAGGAAAAAAGCCATTTTCTCTATCTGAACAGTTTGTGTTTTGACCATGACTGTAACAGCAGAACAAATACCTCACCCCCTAAAACCAATAGCACAAATAAAGCTGGTAGGAGAATTTGATAACAATCTCTCATGTTTCTTCCTTTTATTTGCTACAAAGAGGAGACTGGGGGGAGAACAGGGAATGGGTTTTTTTAACTGGATAATCTAAATTTCATCATGTCAGTATGTGCTTGCTTCAGCTAATGCTATTCACGATCCCTTGGGACTGGTTATCTAGGAGATTTTAGGTGCAAACTGGCACCTAAACTGGCAAACTGGTATATTGAATATCATTTCTTCAAGAGGGTTTTGAATTTTTCTTGGTAATGAAAAAAACCCAGGATTTCCCTTACCACCAGCAAAAGTGGGTTTGCTAGTACTTTTGCTGTATCATCACTCTTTTTCTAATTGTCTTCTGTCTTTCACTGCCCACCCACCTCCCAGTTCTGACAAATTTATCTTAATCAGGTTTGCCCTGCATGTGGACATTGCCCCAAGACTTCAGCCGCTCACTCCAGAAACTTGTGTTTTCTGTGGACCACTTGTTCAGTGTTTTTAGCTCTGTGCCAGTGGAGCCTGTCTCTCCTGCAGTTTGCCCCACAGCAAACTGCACGTGTCATATCACAGGTTTCATTGGGTCCATTCTGTGCATACTGTCGACACTGGTTTATGCAACTGTTATTATAATTTCAAATCTAGTCTCATTGTCTCCAGTGTCAGGACAGTGATTTAAATACAGTGTGTGGGAACTGAAAAGAAAAATACTGAAAGTGATGCCATACACAGAGATTTCTGATGGCTCTTCAGAATTCATAGAAACCAAGGTAATGCTGACGTTAGTAGGAAAAAAATCTGGTAACAGCTGGGTTAGAAACTCCACTACAAATTCCAACACTAAGATTGGGAAAAAAAAGATTGGCCGGGCGGCTGAAGCTTTTTCTCAAAGCAGAAGAGCAAGGAGTCTGAGGATTGTGATTTACTGGGATGGTGCAGTAGGATGATTTCTGGATCTGATATAGATACATGTGAATTTTAGGACAGAATAAAATGCATCCTATGTTGGAAATCTGGAGTTGCTCTCCTGCCTGAGCAGGAGATACGTCTTCCTCCATGTGTTATACTGATTAATCAGGCAGCTCTGTGGAAGTTGCGTCAGATACATTTAGACAAGGACTAGATTTTACATTCATAAGTGCCTTCACTACTAATTGAGTAAAGAGCAGTAAATGATAGGTGAATCATAGGCTTTAAGCCATAGGCTCCGAATTCTGCTTTTTATATGTTGGTTTCTCCAAACTGGAAGAAAATACAGAATACAGTCAAAGAGTAGAATTTCAGATGCTGTCTTTCACAATAGTAGGTATGTAAATCCACAACAGTACCTGAATTCCTTTGAGATCATACATTAATTTGAGAAAGAGANCAGTCTGGGTCACTGAATAGCAGCTTGACAGAGACGTTGTATTAGATCACAAAACACACATACTGAACAAGAGTTTTGAGAAACCAAGAGTTTTCTTCATCTCCACCTCATGATCTAAATTTAAAAATTTCCCAACTTCTGAACATCCCATGATCAATATTCAGAGACATTCTGGGAAGGGGATAAGGGGGAAATCATGTATTACACTGAAAACTGCAGTTTATGAAAATGTTAAATCTGGCCCACAAAATACACCAAAAGTTGAAAGCATTTAGATCTGGGCTTTGAATCAGCTGTTGGAGCTACAGGCTCTGATTTTGGGATTTCAGTCAGAATCCAAATCTGGATCTGATTCCAAAGGCATACAAGTGAAATACTTGAACC
The DNA here is from genome assembly GCA_013400675.1 of Oxylabes madagascariensis. NCBI lineage: Eukaryota > Metazoa > Chordata > Aves > Passeriformes > Timaliidae > Oxylabes > Oxylabes madagascariensis. Next base: position 18,774 of record VYZR01095622.1, read on the forward strand.
AGGAGTGCTGTTAAGGAAGGGGCTGGAGGGAGAGGGAGTTACTTAAAATCAGGCTGCTGTAACTCTGAGTTAATTAAACCATTACACTCTGTACTTTTGGAGCAGTGTCATTAACTTTATTTAACATAGCAATTTTACTATATTCAGGACACATTCCACAGAATACCTCAGAAAGTATCATCATTCAAAGTAATGGTGCTTAATTACTTACCCAGTTTTAGCTGCAAAGTACTTTTATCATGTAATACCACCAAGTCTTCAAAAATATTGTAAACTGCCTTCCATTTAATTATGACAGCTCAGTTCTAGATTTTGTTTAGGCCACTGATGAGAAAGTCACTAAAGGATGGGATCAGCTACCATGGAAACAGTGAAGACAGAAGAGCACCAGCAGCATTTCACCGGGGCTAGGACTAAAAAAGACATTCTGCATAGAGAAGGTAATTGAAAGTCATTTACATCACAGCGGATGGCTTCCATGCATTCCTGCCATTCCAAGACGACACATTCCTGGCATAGGCTGCAACAAGCCTCCACATGCACCAATGACATACAGCAGAACAGGCATTGTCAGGAAGACTGGAAATGAATCTTTAGGAACAAGGAGGTACAGACTTGTTGAAATCTAAACAAGAAGAAAGAGGAAGGCATGGGGGAAAGGAAGAAAGGGGAAAGGAGAAGCAATGAGGAACCTGTAAGTGTTAAAAGGGAGGGGAAGAGATTGCTTATAGGGAAAAAATGCTAAGGAAATGTACAATATTGGGCCCAGAAGAAAGTAGCATTTGTTAGATAGGAATGTGAATGGGATAGAAGACTGAAAAGTCACCATCCTCAGCACTCAAACAGCTGCTCTAGAAAGCTGCTTTCCAAGCCCACGGGGATTAAGAAAAAAACAGATGGACTTAAATTGCATGAAAATTGTGATCCAAGTTAGGCATGAAGAAAAATTCTCTAATTGCAAGAATAATATCTTTGAATTAGATTACCACAGGAATGAGAATATTTAATGTTTACTCTGAACAAGATTACAGATTGAAAGATTGCTGAATGTCCGTTAATGGCCTATTTTCTGTGATTCTATGATAATTGTTATGGAATGTGAAAATTAGACAGAGGTGTGGTGGGAAGGAACTGGCGGACAAGAGAATGAGTTCTTTACTTACAGAAGAAACTTAGATGAGAGTGTACCGCAGGAATAAAGTAGGAGGATGTTTGGACAAGGCAGATGAGAGGAACAAGAAAACGTGAGCCATAGAGAGTGAAGAAGAGTGTCAGAGTTGACAGAAGGCACACAAGAGCAAAGGGAATAAATGGGCAAAGCCCACAAATGCAAGATTGCAATGCAGGTGGGAATGCAGCTAAGAAGTGGGCTGGGAAGCCATAGGCAGTCCTGCAAGAACGGCACAAGCTGAAGCACAGCAAGGACAGCTTTGGAGACAAAGACAAAGCAACACCAAGGAGGCATCAGGTGTTCAGCAACACCACAGGTGTCCATCTTGGTCATTTTCTCAGCTGAAGATACTCAGTGGACTTTGATGCAATTTTTAAATTGTGGGAATAATTGAAGTTATCAGGAGGCCTCCTTTTATAATTAAATGTTCAGGGAAACATCTGTGTCCAAAATCTGCAAAAAACAACAGCTTGCTGTTACAGCAGGCTGGCTTGAGTTCCACTGAAAAGAGTCAGTTATGCAGACGTGGTAGCAGTGGATTTTATTAATTCCTTGTGTAAAATTTCTCCAGGAAGAATACTTTATACAATGGGAGTTTCCAGCTGTTCATATAGGTGTGATAAACCAAACAAAGAAAAAAATTAACCACTGTATAATCATACTAGCTCCCTATTTGAAAAGAACCTTAATGCAAATTTGCAAGTTTATGTCTCTGAACATCTCAGGCTACAGAAATGTTGTTGGTATTTACAGTGATTCGCTGCTGTACCAAATGTTGCATATGCTCTATAGACTGTGGTGTTGTGAGTCACACAAATTACGTAACATTTAGAAATACATTCAGTCATCTGCTTGCTACAGAAATATTGCTAACAGATTCTTCACTCTTTTTTATCTCTACAGTCTTTATCACCCTGTTAAATGTTATTTTCATGCAACTTCCTCAAGGGGAGATGAGTCAGCAAGAGAGTAAACTATAATGCTCCATTGACACCAGTGGCCATATGTGCCGGTAATCAGGTGCTGCCATCTCCTCCTCCTTGACACAGCTAGCAGTTGCAATGGGGTTTAATTGTATCCAGAGTGCTATTCCATACTTACATGCCAGTGCAAATGTCACCAGGAACAGGGTGAGAACATAACCAGTGAAAGGCACAATCAGTAATGCAGCCTTCCTTCCAAACAAATAACAGTTCCCAAAGCATCAGCATTGCCTCCTGACCACACACTTTTGGGCCTGTCTGCTGGCTGACCACACTGAGAGGAAAGATGGGCTTTTCCCTAAAGGTGAACAAATGTAGGATCAAGGGGAACTTTTAGCCACAGAGCCATTCTAGTAAACCAGGCTCCACTCCGTCTCCTCTGATTTACCTGAGTGCTAATTAGTTTATGCCAGGTCCTCAAAAGGCTGTGTGGGCACCTGCACACCTTTGAGGATTTAGGGCTTCGTCCAAGCCCCACTCCTTTAAGTGGGGAAGGTGGGGTCAGGTGGCAGGGGGTTGGAGTCTGTTGGGGTTTTTGCACACACGCACATGATGCACTTGTTGTTGTCTGGTGTCCATCCTTCTCAGGCAGCCAGAAACAGCAGTTCCACTGTTTTCTGCCAGTGATTGGTCGTTTCTCCCTGTCAAGCAGCCTGAAGGCAGCAGAGACATTTCAGAAACTCAGCGTGGACGCATGAACTTCATCCTTTACCCTGGAGACTGAGCACTTCTCTAGTCCATCGCTGCCAGATAGGTAAAAATACAGGATGCATAGAACATATAGACAGCTGAAAAGTCTGTCATTAATGCTTCTGGCCACTTGTACAAAATTCTTTTTAAATTATTTTAAGCATCAGGGCAGTTTCTTTGGTTGCATAAGTTGCAGGTGGTTAGTGATTGGCATAAAAAACGTCAATCACAGGCTTTGGCTGCCAGAAATAGGGGCTGCTAAGTGTTCAGATAGGTGAGATGTCATCTTGTGAAGAAAAAAAGCAGAAAGAACAATATTTTCAATTCACCTTATGACTAGTAGCTAATTGGCTGACATTTCAAAACCCTGTGTTCACACATCTCACATTCTTCGCACTAAATGAGAGAGACTGAAAACACTGAAGAAAATGTATTTTCAGGCATGGGAAGAAGCATCACTTGAATTTATTTTGGATGGAAATGAAAAGTGCTTTTTGGTCATATTTATAAGTCAGAGAAGCTCAAAGCCTATTTGTGTACAGTGGTATTACGTACACAGAGGCCAAGGCTGCATCTCAAAGGCCGGCGAGACGGGCTGCACACAAACACCCTACTGAGGACACCCTCTGTGTGGGCACAAGGCTTCTTTCAGTTCCCTCTTTGGACGGCATTCCAGCTGCCAGCCAGCTGTAGGTACAAGCTTTAGGGCAGAGGACTGGTGATGTGACCTAGGACTGGAAAGCTGGAGCACCCTGGGCTGAGGCAGAGGCCTCCTGACACCCCACCTGCCCCACCAGCAGTGGGTCTGGAGCTCTCCCTGTCTCCTGGAGAGGGCAGTGGTGAATGATGGTGCCACAGGAGACCTGCGCACATGCCTGGCTCCTACAGCCCCCCAGAGCTCGGGGCTTGCAGCGTGCCATTAATGGTTTGAATATCACAGCAGGAACCAGTTGTTGCATCTAGGCACCTATAGGGTATTTTCAGTATTCCAGATATGCCTCTGTCAAAGCCCTGTTGAACTACTGTGAAAATACTGGTGGCAGAGTAAAATAAATTGGAAGGGGAGCATAAAAAGTTGCCATTTGCAAGACAAAAACAGAAGCAAGAGGCACTTCCGTCCTTACAGTTGGTGCACGTGACTCAGGAATAAGGCTGGCAGCCAAAACTGCCCGATTGTGCCTATCAAGTGTCCCTGTGTTGGAGGGAATGTCCTGAGGAGCTGGCTGGCCACTGACATTTGGAAAATGAATGAATTGTACTTGCCAGGTGCTTGAGAACAACATTTGGCATGAAATAGCTGGCATGACATGAGTTTGCAGGCAGTGTTTTATTTCCTATTCTTCCAGACCTTCCCATTGTATCAAGGGACTGAACAGGAACACATTTCAGAGGGCATCAAATACTCCAAGGGGATGGTTACAGATATATTTGCAATATATTAAATTTATTAAGATGTTTAACTAGTGTAGGATTGTATATGGGAGATTATCCCAAATAATAACAGCAGTGGAGACCTGAAATGGATCTGGAATGCATGCTGTGGAGACACTGAGAAAATCTGGGAAAAGTCAAGGTAAGAAAATGTGAAAATAACTCTCTTATTTCCAGAATTTATGAAAAAGGTGAACGAATTTTGCAGACCTGAGCTACCACTGTTGTTTATAGACCTGCTTTAATTAGGGATAGGGCAAGCCCTGCTCTCTGCCACCCTTAATTTTTCCCTTTTGTGTTTTGGGTTTTTTTTAAATGCCACTCCAACTAACTTTAATATTTACCATAGCAGAGGTAATTGAAGTCAAGCGTAGATCAGCTCTGATGGAGCAGTCTGTCACACATTGCCCCAAAACAACCTTTGAATCCTTAGTGATCTGTGTGTCTTAAAGAAGACACTTTGTTCCTGGAAGCCACAGGTGCTGCTCATGGCACATCTATGGTAGAGAGAGCATTTTAACCTGCCTTTGTTGCATTACTCAAGTCACATAATGTAGAAAGTTAATATACTAATTCAGTGGTAATGGTGATTAATCTGTATCTTTCATTAACTGTAGAAAATTCAATGGCAATTTACAAAGTTACTGTATAGCTGGAGAGTAGATCTTATAAGCTGATTTGCTTTTTTACAAGAAAAATTACTTGGTCTTGAAAGAATTTTAACTGGCTACTTTAGATGAATGATAAAAGTAGAAATGCCAGGCCAGAAACGTGTGCTACCTATTTCCTCCTGACATGCTAAGGTCTGCCTGTCTCACCTGAGTTTTTTCATGTTCTTCAGAGATTCACACAATTTGGCCCTTTGGTTTTCAAAACAAAGGGGAATCAGCAATCCAAATTGTAACATTTTAATAATGAATATGTAAGAGTTTACACTGATATTCCTTTTTAATACTGAGAAGAAAATTCAGTCAGGACATGGGTGCAAAATGTGCTGCACTGTCACAGCTCCAAAGAGAGGCAACAGAAGGGTTGGATAGTGAACATTCATACCATTCAGCCCAGGAGACTTCAAAGATCTAAATTGTCATCCTGCTTTCAAATTAGTGATTTAAAATTTACAAATGGTAGTCTTAACCTTAGCGTTTCCTTCTTCTCCCTCTGGCTCACCAGTAAATCTCTGATATTTACCGAAGTGTCTGTTTACTGTTTGTTTAAGGACAGAGAGATGCTGCACCTTGTTTGTCTTCGGCTTCACATACACGCTTCTTGTCAGGATTGTATGACTTCAAAATGAATACCACCCACTGGAAAATTCAGGCAGACCAACACATTAGGTGATTTACCTTGTTCCACTGACAATTTACTGTTTTTACCAGGAAGAATACGAAATTTAGGAAGCTTTTATACCATGTAAACAGCGCCAGAATATCACAAGCACATAAATAATTACTTGGAATCTAATAAAAAGATAGGTGATCATTTAGTACATTAATTTAATTGCATTAAGGATGTAATTAACATCTGCTTAATTATAGAGTTACTGTTACGAGTGAATAACTAAACATTCAGCCAAATGCAGGAATGCTGTCTTTTCAGGAGGAAGGGACATTTGCGGGACACAGCATATTGTTTCATCTTGATCTTCTCAATCAAGATGAAACAATGAAATAAAATTAATCAATCTTTTATTTAATTTTTTTTACCACCTTTGTAAAATAAATCCATAATAAATCTGCTTTTAAACATTCAGCAAAATTTAAGTAAATCTTTGCAGAACCCAAGACTCTGGGCATATGACAGAATTTTTAGGGTTGGAAGGGATCTCTAGAGGTCATCTAGTCCAACCTCCCTGCCAAGGCAGAGTTACCTAAAACAGGTGGCACAAAAACATGTACAGGTGGGTTTTGAATGTCTTCAGACAGGGAGACTCCACAACCTCCCTGAGCAGCCTGTTCCAGTGCTCTGCCACCCTCAGTGTACTTTAAAGTTCTCCCTCATGTTGAGGTGGAATTTGTTGTGTTTTAGTTTATGGTCATTGCTCCTCATCCTGTCACTGGGCAGCACTGAAAAGAGTCTGACACCATCCTCTTCTCAACCACTTTTGAGGTATTTATATGTATTGATGAGATCCCCTCTCAGTCTTCTCTTCTCCAGATTAAGCAGGCCCAGCTCCTGCAGTCTCTCCTCAGAAGAGAGATGCTCCAGCCTCCTTTTGGCCTCTGCTGAATCCCCTCCAGTAGCTCCTTGTCTTTCTTGTACTGAGGAGCCTATACACTGTGGTAAATTTTGGGATGTTCATCGTTGACATAGAAACTGAAGCCTTTCTGCTAACAAATTTGAGACAATATTTGCAAAGGGACCTCCACTTCACTGAAAGGAGGGAGATGTGAGCTGTTACGTGACCTGTGCCAGACCTGCAGTAATTGGTAGTCAAGGTGCAATACTGCACCAGCACCTCAAAGCGCTGGAGTTTGCACAGTATATCCCACACTCAGGAGCACTCTCTGCTTGCAGCTTCCATCCTTGGCACTTTAAATCACTTTGTGAGCCCTGCCACCTGCCCTGAAGCTGAGCCAAGAGGCTCCTGCTTCCAGCACTCAGAGCACAGTAACAGAACGAACCCATCCAAGCAATGGAACCAAAGGGTTCCATAACCTCCACGGAGGGAAGGGGGCACAACGGGCAGCTTTGGCCAGCGATGTCAGAGGCCAGCTAAGATCAGCAGCTGTGATCAAAACTGCATGAAACCCCTGCCCAAAAATGTCTCACACCACAACTATTCTGCCTCCATCCTCCGCGGGGTTGTCCCTGCCATCCATGGCAGGCAAGGGGAGAGCCCATCACACACACAACTGTGCTTCAGCCTTTAAATGGAGACTTCATGCTGAGACTCCCTCCAGCTGAGACAAGCTAAAGCTATCAAAACCAAACTTCAGACTCTTCACTTTAGTCACTCATAGGACATCCAGACCAGAGCTCCCTGCCAGCATGGCCAGAGGGCACTGGGCGTGGTTAGGGTTCCATTCACAGATCGTTGTGTACGTCCATGGTCATGGTGCTGAGACTTTCAAGTTTATTTCATCTAGGCAGTGCTCATCTATTTTCCGCAGTATTTTGAAACTGACTGGCATCAGAATTCTTGCTATTTATAGTTTTACGTGCAGCGTAATATTTACTTCAACCTCCAATAGGGGTGCTTATTGTAAATGTCAGCAGATTATGTACTATGGCAAATTAATTAGTTATGTAATTATTCTCTTTTTAGGGAGGAGAGACTGTTAATACTTGTTGGATTACTTGAGCATTATGAACCCTTTGAAGTTCTTCAGCGTTTTTGAATCTTTAGTTCAGGACATGCAGCTTTAAAGCAACAGTGCAAATAATATCCAAGAGCTCAAGCATAAAGAGAATTATTTTGTTTAACCCAGGTATTAACAGTACTTTGTCTCAAACGAACATTTCAGTTGTGCTAAATTACAATGAAATTCCAGTTGAAGCATATAAGATGGGAACATTTAATGAATTTATTGATGAATGTTATTGTAGTGACTATCTGCTATGTTAGTAATGATAAGACTGAAATAAAGTATCACCAGCTGTTACCAACCAGCTAAACAACAGTCATTTTTTCGCCTTGTGCTCTAAAATAAATTTTAAAAAGAGATGGATGAATACTGAAATATAGAAATCCACATTGTTTTGTACTTTAACTCCCTTTGATGTTTTTAGAGTACAGTTACTTTTATTTATTTGAACAGAAAAAACACATATGCTAACTAATGATTGTTAGAAAATGCATAACTTATAAAATGGTGCAGTTCCCTTGAAATATGACAGGCTACATCCTCACAACCAGCACCACAATTTAAAAAAATTATTAAACGTCAACAACAAAACCTGGGCGCTTGCTAAGTTGGCACACACACAATGGATTTTCAGGTACAGGGTGCTGAGGGGGTTTTATATTTGACCTCACTGACAATTTTGTCACTGTTGGAGGCCCTGCTAAGCAGATATATGTGCAGAGCAGTAGTAGAGGCAAGTTCTGTAGGATGGGATAAGATGGGACTGATGCAATGCTTTTATTTTGTACGGTGTATACTTCACTTGTAGAGCTGACAAGTAAATAATGTGTGTTTCTTTGTTGTCATCATTTAACATCTATNTGTTGGAGGCCCTGCTAAGCAGACATATGTGCAGAGCAGTAGTAGAGGCAAGTTCTGTAGGATGGGATAAGATGGGACTGATGCAATGCTTTTATTTTGTACGGTGTATACTTCACTTGTAGAGCTGACAAGTAAATAATGTGTGTTTCTTTGTTGTCATCATTTAACATCTATTAGGAGATGCAGATTTTTTTTCTTTCCAGTGTAAATTTACTTTAGATTTAAATTTATTTTAAATTTAGAAAATTTACTTTAGTAATTTTACTCTCAACTTTCCAGTTGAGAAACAAAGGTTCCGTGTTTCTTACCAGACTGCCAGTCCACTTTCCTTGTAAAAACACGTCAAGATCAAGAAGGATGGCAGCTGTCAGGAAAGAGCCCCAAACTGCAAAGCGAGGCTGAGCTGGAGAAAACACATCTGAAGAAGCTGTCCCCAGTGGGGATGGCTGGGCAGGCCTAGGGCCCAGCCCAGAAGAGCACGCAAGCAGGAAATCAGGGAAACAGATGGAGCCGTGAGACAGGGAGAGGGCAGGGTGTAAATCTGGTGAGCTAAGCGAACGGGCACCATTGTTCCCAAACCCAACAAGTTCTTCTACCGGAAAGATTACGGGTTGAAATTAGCTTCCAAGCTCTTTGGTGTCCTGAAATCACTGCACTCAGGGGTCCCATTGAGGGATCTGGAAGCACAGCTTCCCTTCTTAGAAATAGTGGAACCAGGAGGGTATTTTTGCCATTAGATATATCTGTCTGAAAAAAAATATACTTAGCATACACAAAGCACCCTACAGGAGCTCCTGGCTGGGGCCAGACACGTCTCCCTGGTGGATCCCCTGCCTGCAACTTCCCGGGTTCCCCGTGAGGGTGCTGTACCGCAAACATCCAGCTCAGAAACACTCTGCTCTCGTTTGAGGACTTGTTTGATTTGAATTCAGCTCTTCTGCGAACATAGAAGGAACATAAAGATTATCTTCTGGCTGAGGCCCTACAGGATGACACAATTTCCATACCAGAGCTTCACTGCTTGTTGGTTCTGCTTGTTCAGAGTCATCACTGCTCAGAGTTACATCAGCATCAAGACAGCTATAGTAGGAAGAAAAAAATAACTGGCACTGTCTGGTTGCATTCTGGCTTGCATATATTCAGCAAACTAGCTGTCTAGTACTGGGAATAATTAGTGAATTTAAACCTCTATTTCAATTATCATAACTTCAAGGCATCCTGAGGGTCAGGCACAGTGTAGCACTGTTCAGGAAAATGAACAAACCACAGGCAGCTCTGTTAAGCCAGTTTTTCATCTCAAGGCTGTTAAAGACTTCAGAGAAGCAGCATCCCCATTACTGAGATGAGAAATTGGATCATCAGATGATCTGGATGATGTGATTGGACATGGTCTCGTTTTCTCATAGCAAGTCTGCATTTCGCTATAAAAAGTGAATCCTAAGAGATCTTCAAATTAACAATAAATGCTTTAGAGTCTATAACAGCACTGTAAGTACTTGGACTAAGTTTATAATTCAAAAAAAAAAAAGGGCCAAGTTTATCATTCTAAGACCAAATTATGTGTTCTACCTTCTGGATTTTTAAGTATACCTGAATAGGTTTGTTTGAGTAGTCCTGCCAGCGACTATACAAGTGTTAAAGTACAGGCTCTTTTCTGGTGTCTCAGACTTATATGGTTCTAACACAATTTAAAATGAGATATGCAGAAACCATGTATACATATGTATTCAGCAGGAAGGAAGCACATAGCTCATGCAGCTAGCAGAAGAGAGAAAGGTCATCAGCCCTTTAAATATAATATTTAGCAAATTGTTTGTCATGAAAGCAAAAATTGCAAAGAACCACTTTCCAACAGCTGCATACATTTTCAGTCCCTTCAAGACTTACAAAATCATTCCTCTTGATTGTATGGACATTAATTGACATCCTAAGACCAGAGGAATGTAAAAACTCTTATAATTTTGACCATTTCATCAAGCATATATTTACATTTAAGTTGCCATCTATTTGATCTCCTCCTAAATGAGTGTCAGCTAATCAATCTGAACATAATTTAGAAAGCTCTTCAGTATCATCTCAAAAACTACAATCTCTCTACACATTTAATTATTTTAGAAGCTATGTGTATTGGCCTGAAGTAAATATAAGAACTGCTATATGAATAAAATAGAGAATTTTAATTCTAACCATAGAAATAACTGGGTCCTAAGTGAACTCTCCCTGATTATATGGTTCACCCATGGCAGATGGTATTGTCACAAAGAATTATGAGTTTTGTAGTTTGAACTCTCCTGCAAATCACTCTAGGATGGAACATAATTAGACTTCCAGCCAGCACAGGTGCCTTTCTCCTCAGCTCCTACTTACAAACGTGGAGATTAGTGCTAGGAAGCCAGGACAGGTTCAGCTGAACGCTACTATCTCTAAGCTCATCAAAGTGCTGCCATCAGGGTGCCTCACAGAAAATCAGTTTGTGAAGGATCTCTTGGACTAAGCTCAAGAGGTTCATGCCCATTTCTCGCATCTACAACCACACTGCACCAGCAGCACCTACACTGCTTCCAGGGCTGCTCAGCCTGGTCCCAAACCTCCCCAGGGATGCAACTTCCCCTACTTCATTTGGCAGGCTGTGCAGAAAGTCCACTTGGAAAAAAAAAAAAAAAACATATTTGTAATGCCTAAACTTATTAATGTTCATACATTTCAGATGAGATTGCTTTAAATTCACGGGAATGAGCACTCAAGCAGAGTAAGTTTCAGAATACTTTTGACCAGTCCAAAATGAAAGATTGTTTAAATACATACTCTTAAGCAGGCCTGTGCTAAAGATGGGTTAAAAAGCTCTGTCTTATGATGATACTTTTCAGCAGGTCCAGTGAGCAGGAGGATCTTATTAAAATGTCATTTGTCCTACCTCTTCTGTACCTTGTGACAGAATCTCTGATAAAGAAATCTTGCAAATCATTGACCAAGATTTATTCTGG